>VKOC01000009.1:5299269-5316485 GCA_009364415.1 Spea multiplicata
GTGCTCTGCATACGTTTTGACTTTAATTTTTATACATACTGGCAGGCGAGATCATACAAAACCATGTTCAGCAGTAGAATTTTGGGGACAGGATCATCCAATTGAGCTTCTTGTCCTTTTTCATTTGGCAGCTCTGCTACAGACTATTGAACAGTTTCCCAAACATGTCCTCCAGGCTTACTGTATAGTGCAGGTTTTTATGAATCTCTTCTCGTGAACACAGGTGGCAGTATCCTTCCTTCCTTTTGTGTACACCTGTGTTAACGTCGCTTTCCTTCAGTTTCTCTTAAATAATTGCTTTATTTTAACTTTCACAGACCCCTTGGGAAGGAGGACTGTTCAAACTACGGATGCTTTTTAAGGATGACTACCCCTCCTCGCCACCGAAATGTAAGCGTGGAACTGTCTCTGCCATCAAAACAATTTTGTTTGAATATTAAGCAGGGTTATTCAGTGGATACCCCTGGATGTTGAAGGGCATTTTAAGAATTGTGTTTTTGTGTGTGGTTTTTTTTTTTTGTTTTTTTTTTGTTACCCCCTTCATGCTGCAAGAGACTGTAATTCTGGATCTGTGCAAACATTATTTTAACGTTTTTCAATACACACTTTCAGTGTTCACTCATATTTTAACATAGGTAAATTTGAGCCGCCATTATTTCACCCGAACGTATACCCATCAGGCACAGTGTGTCTGTCTATCTTAGAAGAAGATAAGGATTGGAGGCCAGCAATAACGATCAAGCAGGTGAGAGCTAAAATAACTGAGGAAAGGATCGGAGCTGCTGTTCTAGCAACTCATCCCCTTTTTAATATAACTTTTGTATTGTCTGTCCTTTAGATCTTGTTAGGAATTCAAGAACTTCTAAATGAACCAAATATCCAAGATCCAGCGCAAGCAGAGGCATACACAATTTACTGGTGAGTATTTGTACGTTTGTTTGTAAAGGCTCAGACCTTAATCAGTCCTTGGGTTTCAGGAGCCATATGTCAATCCCATGCATTTTCCTTATATTGCCCTCCACTGCTTCTGCTGGTAGGCTGTCCACCGCTTATCTGCCACTCTCTCAGTAAAGTAAAACTTCCTTGTGTTAAATCTGAATGACCTCATGTTCGAGTGTTTCTCCCCCCTTTGAAATAAACTTCCCTCTTGTACCGTGTTAAATACATCTTTATTTAGAATGCCCATTGAGTGTTAGAAATCATCAAAACCAAATAAATTGAAAGAAGCTACTAAACAATGGTTATTCAGGGGTGGGCGATTCCAAACGATACTAAATATATATAGTTACCATTTCCGACACCCGTGACCTCAGTTGTAGAAGAAAAAAGTCCACGGTTAGCTTTAACTTTCATTTGCGAGGGGTGTCTGGTTTTTCCCAAGCTCTAAGGAAAATCCATCTTTTAACGTGTTTTGTTTTTTCTTCCAGCCAAAACAGAGTTGAATACGAAAAAAGAGTCAGAGCACAAGCCAAGAAGTTTGCGCCATCATAAGCTACAACCATGTGGCATCTTACAATAAAAAAAAAGGAAGGGATTGGTTTGGCAAGAACTTGTTTACAAATTTTTTTGCAAAATTGAATGCTAAAAACAATTAAAAGAAAAATTCTCTTAGGGGAGGGGGTCGTATGTGTGCCATTTCCCATTTTTGCCACTGTATAGAGTTCTAAATTTGCTGAATATCCCCCCCGTTTTTTCATACAGGGTCTCTTCCTTCAGTCTTTTTGTATTTTGATTGTTATGATGTAAAACTTGCTTTTATTTTAATATTGATGTCAGTATTTCAACTGCTGTAAAATTATAAACTTTTATACTTCTCTAAAATTCACTAGTAATCTATAGTTTCCTTTTGCTGTCTGATGCGGGCATGCTTTAAAATGCTTAGAAATGGTATCTAGCCTCTAGCTGGCTGTATTTAAAACAATGTCATAACTTCTACCCCCTCCCCTACCCCAAGTTTCTTTAATGTCTTTCAGAAACTAGGTTGAATCACAACCTAGAGCCTCGGAGATTCACACCCAGTCAGCATCTTGCTTCTGCATCACTTCCTTTATGTTTATATGGCGTTTTTTGTCCGTGTTGCTGTTTAGATTAAATAAACTGTTTATATATAAAGTTTGTTTCATCATCTTTTTCATTAAAAGGACCACACAGTGGAAGTCTTCTGCCTTGTACATTGACATTGAATTTTTTCTAACTTTTTTTTTTACAGGATTACACAAAAAAATAACTAAATATTACTGTCCTTGCAACACCATGAAAGGATACGTAAAATAATGTAGCCTGCATTCTTGATTGTAGTTGGCTAACATACTGTTGTCTTGTAAATCTGAAATGCAGATTTAAATAAACCGTTTAGCAGTGAGCCAAAACCCTGGTAAGTATATTTGTATATAAGTAGTTGTAGACTCAACTTTTCAGATAGAGGAAAAAAAACCTGACGATTCAAATTAACAGGCAATTGGCCTGGCCTTTGTTTTTTGTTTAAATGGGTTCTAAGTCCTTCAGTTTTCACTAATTTGGCACAAGTTCATCAAGTATTTCCCCTTCCGGATTTTGGCATATGTCACACTTAAATGTTTCAGATCATGCAGCTAACTTTAATATTGGATAACTGGAGTGAACAAAAAAAAATGCAGCTTTACATGAAATCCATTTAAGAGAAGTGGGGGAAGCCCCTCTGACCCTATGTGGAAAAGTAAAATGTCCCTTTTAGGTAAAAAAAAAAAACAAACAAAAAAACCCCCAAACAACCAATTAATTTTTTTTCATTGATAATTGTGTTCAATTTCATTGGACACAACCTGGCATGATTAGATTTAACAGGGCTGGCAGTAAACGTCAAGTAGAACCGGTCTTGCAAAGTGGCGTAAACTTAAAGGTCTCAAAAGGCAGCACATGATGCCAAGAGCTAAAGAAACTTAAAACCAATAAAAGAAAAGTCATCAACATCTATCAGTCTGGGAAGGGTTACAAAGCCATTTCTAAGGCTCAGGAACTCCAGTGAACCACAGTGAGAGCCATTTATTTACATATGGAGAAAACCTGGCGTACCGATGAACCTTCCCAGGAATGGCCGGCCTGCCAAAATTTCTCCAAGAGCGCCTCCACTCAGAGGAGGTCACAAAAGAATCCAGACTTGTTTACAGAACCCCACAGGCTGCGGTTGAGGTCCGTGCTCACAATTCCATAACAAGACAGTCTGCAAAAATCTGGGGAGTGTTGAAGAACACAAAAGCTTGTCTTGCATATGCCAAGAAGCATCTTGATGACCTCAGGACTTGTGCAATTGTACAGCTCTTTGGAAGACTTGGGTCCCATGCCATCAGGCGTAAAGCCAACACATCATTCCAAGAGTCAAACGCAGTGGTGGTAGTGTGATAGTCTGGGGGTAATTCAGGATCTGTGTGACTTGTTATAATTGATGGAACCATGAATTCTGCTTTCTACCAGGAAACCCTGAAGGAGAATATCCAGCCATTGCTTAGTGACCTCAACCCACAGTTGGGTTATGCAGGAGGACAATGATCTGAAGCACACGAGCAAGTCCTCTGGCTTAAAAGAAACATAATGAATTGAGATGCTGTGACATGACCTTAAAAAAGGCAGTTCATGCTCAGAAACCACAATGTGGCTGAATTAAAACAATTCTACAAGAGTGACCAAAATTCCTCCCCAGTCATATTGCCACCCATTGCCGGTTATCACAAATGTAATTGCAGTTGTCGCCTCCAATCCAGTTGTAAGGTTTGGCAGGGGGGCAATGGTTTTTTCCACATGGGTGATGCTGTTTTTTTATTTTAAAAAATGATTGTTTCGAACGTTGGGTTTACTCTCGTTGTCTTTGTCACGTTCAAATTAGTTGCACGACCTGAAACATTTAATTGTGGCAGATACCAGACAACTGGGAAGGGGCAAATACTTTTGTACAGTCAATGACCAAGTTTTTTCTCTAAATAATATAGCTTGGACACTTTTGATATAACCCTAGAAAAAGAAAATGCTACTAAATACAAGAAAGGGGTGAAGATTGTTCTGTTGTTTCTGTAAATAATAAAAAGGTGGCTGCTGGTCTTAAATCTAGAAATCATGAGCTGAAAGTATCCGACCACCAATTCAAGGCTTCTCCCTTTTTCTCTTACAAATTAGGATGTCAGCGATCCATGCCACGATTGCTTAAAATATTTTAAGAATGAAGAATTTGAAAACATTTATGCTTCTAAAATGTTGGGAATTATATTTAAAGAGAGCCCTGAGCTTTGTGTGGTGGTTTGTGTCTGTGTATCTATATTATACAAATATATATCCCTTAAAAGCAGCTTGTTTAAATAAAACAATTATTTTTGCATATGTGTTCTAACTCTATTCTAGCCTATTCTGATATATAGATATAGATAGATATATAGATATATATATATATATCTATATATAGATAGATATATGTCTTAATCAACCAGAGGGACCCTGTTGATGCTATCAAGTCCTTGAATGCCTAAACCCTTTCCCAAATTCTGTAATCTTGTAAAACTCTATATATATTTATATATGTATATAATTGGCCACAAACATCTTGTGACAAAAGTAGGCAGTGATAGGCTGTTGCCATAGAAACTGAATGGATTCTTACAACTCTTTTTTTTTATATGGTTAAAAAAATACAAAGATGTGTCTGCTTAGGTATATTTGCTTAAACTAAGAGTGAGTGTAATTAATGTTTTGCCCAAACGGAGCAGCAGCTTTACCTGCTAATTAAACACCCTGCATAGTGTATTGTGAGCCTTATGACATATATGACCTCTTTTTTGGGGGGGGAGGGGGTTCTGTGTAACGTCTTCAGAGTTATATCGTTGCGTCGCCGTGTGTTGCGATTTCAAAGTTCTTTTTTATTTCCTCAATTTAAATAGAGATCCTTTGAATCTTTTGACACTTCTCTAATAGAAATGTGAACAAACCCACAGCAAAGCAAGCCTGTCACTCATTACGCTGGTCAGATAAGTCTGTTCAGGAAATTATTAAGTTGTGGCTAAATATATATATATTTCTGTGAATATTATTATATTCTCCTTAGTGGTTCCCATTTCTAACAGGGTGGGAAAAAAATGTAACAAGAGAAACCAAGTGAGGGCTTGCGCAATGCTTTGTTACCATAGCAACCATTATGGAAATCTACCAAAGGTGTGGGTGGAAGTATGTATCTGCTCCATTCAGTAAAAAAGGAGAAAAAAAAACATTTAATTGTCTTATCTTGTCATGTCTGTAGACCTAATGAATGTCAACGTGCAGACTGCTAAAACATATTTTGTTTAAACACGCTGATGAATCCAAACCACCTTAAATGCTGACCCTTATGTTGCAATAAATGTTGTTTACATTGTTTACATATAAACGCATCAGCCAGGATCACTTAAAAAGCGATCTTAAAAATGACATCATTAGCAATCTAAAATACAGAATGATCTGTTGAAATCCTCAAAAAGAAAGTTGTGCCGAAATAATCACCGTTGACATTAAACGACTCCCTCCGTCACCTAATCCTGGCAAAACAGCAGCCTAAAATTCCGCAGTGTTTCTACATGTGACATAGGGATCTATTCACTAAACGGAGAGTTGTGCTGTTCATTATGAAGGACACAGCTGGAAGTTCTGAGATAGATGGGAGTTCTATCATCAATGCTGCTGCCAGGATTATCTTCCTTGTCCATTCCTCTAATATCTCTTCCCCCCCCGCTAGTCCCTTCATCGGATCCCTCTATATTTCTGCTTTCAGTTTAATATACTGACTCTCTCCTATACAATTCTTCATGGCTCCTACTTACATCTCCTCACTTATCTTCATTTACACACTTACCGGGTCTTCCCCTCTCATCTGATGATCTTCATCTGTCCTACACTCTAATACAAGAATTCTCAAGGGCTGGCACTAAGATTTCTAATGACCTAGCCTGGCTTATCAGACTCTCCCCACCGTCAAGAAAAATCCCCTAAGACCTTCTTCTCCATGGAAGTCTATCAACCTTCTTCCACTCTCTGCCTCTCCTTTCCTAGCCACGCTCCTGCTGTCAATCGGTACTTCTGTCCAGCACTGGACTACAACTCCCATAATTCTCAGAGGTGGCATTTGTTTTGATTGTACTTAAGCATTGTGTAGTGTGGATATAAATGGATTCTGGAAAAACATGTTATTATCTACACAGTAGGCTCAGCTTTCAAAAATGAGTAACACATGAATTGTTATATCCCAACAAATTATCCATGCAATAAACTAAAATGTCACGGTTGGAATTCATTGGTAATTGGGAATCCTGAATGTAAAAATGTCAGACGGAAAGTAATAATAAAAAGAAAATTTTGATTTATTTGTTAGATGATCTGCCACTGCCCTAGAATTTAAATCTCACTGTTTTTATGGCTTTTCCTGATCATTAACCTCTGTATATTAGGTGAAACTATGCTTCTACAAATCATGTTACGTCACCATATTGTTAAACCTGAATTATTTTTTTTATGTTTATTAGTTTGTCTATTACATACATTACATGCCTTAGGTGGGCCCCATCACTTTTTCCCTTTGTTAAGGTATTCTGCCCTTTTGATGAATGGAAAGCCTAGGTAGAGCCAAGATCCCCAACTGAGATGCTCAGCGGAGTCACTGTTATAGTCTATCAGGTCTTCTCCGATGGACTTTCATTTTCTGGTTGACCAGTGGACTTGTCACCTAAGTTGCACAGAGTTTAAGAAAGTCCATCCCCAAATATACTGATATAACCGTAATACGTACAGTCAGGGCAATGGAAATGTGCAGGATAATGGTTGAACCACCATACATTTAAGTAATATGCTTATTCCCACAGTAAAAAATATACTTTTTTAGTAGATCCTCTCAGGATTCAGTGGTATTATAACCTAATCCATGGTCTTTTTACAACCCTGAACTCATATTGTACTAATTTTAATGTTTGGGTAACATGACCACTAGGCTTGGGGCAACTGCAAGATACATGCAAGGGTTAGCTAATCGAAGACCCCCAAAACATGGATTACACGACTCAGCAGGTGGGGCAGAACTGAATATGTGGGATTCTGGTGGGGTATCGAGGTATTACAGCTGTCAGTACACGTGTTTAGGATGATATATAATACATTTGTTTAGTGATGGACAATAATAGTTTCTAGCAGCGGCCAAATGTTGAAGGCCCTTAACCGGTTTGGAGCTTAGAGAGCCAAACTCCCAAAAGTGGTGTTACAATATAATCAGATTAGGCTGAGGTTTGGGACCTTCAGTTGAGCTATGCGGCCCATCAAGGGATGAACACAAGATATTGTGAAGAGATATATAGATTTATCATTATTAAATCACTATGATGGAAACCATCGCTGGAGTTGGGGAGATGATCTCCATAATTTCTCAAATAAGGACCCCAATACACTAGGACCCCAATACTCAGGGAAGTGCTAGGAAACCTATGCCAGTGACTGCCTATACATTGTGAATATCATTCTTGTCATGCCGGTTATGTATCACAGCTGCCTTTTATTTAATCTATTCAAATTGTTTGCTATAAAAGAACTTTAATTGGATTGAATCTGTAAAGGACACTGGTGATTTCTCACAATCCAATAATCAGACTGTTGTGTCTGGCTTGTGTTAAAGGAATCATTTTATTTCTTCGGCAGCGTATCATCATGTTGTGCTTAGCAATTGATCCCACGGAAGAAACTACACATTATGCAGAACCCATGTGTAACTCTGTATTCTATTATTAATAGGCTGGCATTTCCCTGTTTTAGAATGTTTTTGTCTGCGCTTTGTGTTAGATAAATTGCTTGCAAATACGTAGAGCAACTTGTTTTCAAAATAAGTGTCTTGCAAGATGAACATTTCTTCTTAACAATATTTACAGGAAGCCACTTTATACCATACCAGGGAACTAAGCCTGGGCTAGCCACTGAGAAGGGGGCTAGTCCCTATAGGCTTATGGGTGGTTGGGGACTGGGTTCAAACCTATGCAATAAGTGGGTCGAGCCAAACACAACACCACCTTCATAGACCTGGACTTGCCATCTGGTAAACCTGTCAAATACCTGGTGGGCCAGTGACCGATAGAGCCGATACTGAGACTCCAGCAGCAGATTGGGTCCTGTTTTGTGCGGCCACCAGCTGGATATGCACTTCCTACCTCTTTAGAAAACCGTACAACCTCTACTCCTAAAACCCTCAACCTACATCCTGAAGAAACCATTTGTCCTCCCCAACTTTCTAGATCTCCACGCCGCTGAATCCTCCTCATGATCCTCACGACAATTCAATCAATCTCACCTAAGCTCTCCCTCTCCTAATAGATTGTAAGCTTGCAGGAACAGGGTCATCTTCTGCTTCTGTACCAGTAAGTCTCAATATCATATTGTCAAGTTGTATTTTGTCTGCTTTAATGCTCCTGTTAATTTACACTGTCCTCATCTTGTAATAGATCTATAGAATGTGCTGGTGCTCTATAAAGTAGTGTAATATAAAATTCTCAACGCAAACACAACATTCAGGTGTCCTTTCACGCAGGTTTTCAGCCACCATACTAGGAATTCATCACAAAGCCCCTCTGGATTATTTCAATCAGACCCAAAAAGTGTTGCGTCGTTTAGTTCATAAAATTCATATGTCAAGGTTGGACAATTCCCAGAGAACGGTTTTCCGTTCACCAGATGCTATGACTATTTTCATTCCAAGTGAGTCATTGGTTGAGTCAAGTGAAATTTAGATGACATTTGTCATATTTATTTACGGAGCTCCAGTAGAACTTGAGTATCAGTTCAGTTTATCAGACAGAGGCAAATAATTGCTCCTAGTGATGCTTAATCATAGAACTTGCAAGGATTGAGGAGAACCTCCTTGTGGGATGCGGGTAGGGGGGGTCCCGCTGACATCAGTTGGTGGTCCCGCTGACGTCGTGGAGAAACACACCATTGTTGGAGGGGAAGCGAGCGGGGAGTAGTGCGCGACCCGGAGCTTCCCCGTAGTGACCCAACAGGGTGATCTGCCCCGGGACCTGCTGCCCTAAACCAGAACACACTGCTGCTTATTGCTATAAAACATAACTCCACAGGTTCCACGGTGAATCGACAAAACCATAGAAAATAGCGACAGATCCGTCATTTTTTTTTACGTTTAAGAAAAGGTGACAACCTAATCTCTTCCAGATTCCATTTTTTTATGCGAGAAGGATATTAATATGAAGCAAAAACCACATTCAGTCTGGAGGTTTGGGTGGTTTTACATGGTCGCCATGGATACTTGGAAAGCATTGTTCTGTTTTGTCTCATGGAGGATAAGTGTCTGTTCAAATCCAGTGCAGCGCATTATTCACAAGTGATAGGAAATTATTTGGTAGCTCTCACTTTCGTTATATTATTAAGCAATAATTTATTATGGATGTGTTCCAGCGGATATCCTTTGTTATTAATTGAAGACGCGTTCTTTCAATATTAATGAAGGCATTTCTGCTTGGTTTTATTTATTTTTTCTTCAAATTTAATCATGCAAACCTTATTCTGAGATCTCCAAAGAGCTTTTTATGTCCCAATTGACCTTAGCTCCGCTGACTACATTGATTATATTAGAAGAAGATGAGCATCTACAGCGACAGGAAAGAAAATAATGTTTTGAAATTGTATTTTATTTTATATGTATACATCTTCATCACATCAAAGATGATCGCAACAATTTAAGTTCTTTTAAGTAAAGATTTTTGTTTTTAAAAAAAATATATTTTTGTGTTCCCAGTTGTTTATATATTATATATATAATATATAATTTTATATATATTGATACAAGTAGTTCTACCTCATATGAGTTCATTTTTGATGAATACAGAAGTCAAGAGAGTGAGACTTTAATTGACCCCACTGGGCCAACGCCGGTGTCATGGATCTCTTCTATGTGCTGTTTTTTTTTAAGGGATTAAAGATTCATAACTTGGGTTACAAAGGAATAATTCAGTAATCTTTCCAGGAATAATAAAAATGGATTATCTGGTTTAGAAACCAATTGGAAAAGTGGCAGGAAAAGATGAGGCTTGCGCAAATAAACAAAGGATATTCTCTATGGTGACTGGGGTTAGAATAATACTGAAATACAATGGAAGGATCTGACCAGAAATATACAAAGTCTATTTTTTCCAGCTGCCTTTGGTCCATATCTCCAATATGACTATACTGCGAACCTCATTAAAACGCCAGATTTATAACATTGTAATAATGTATGGAATGTGCAATTATCTGACTGCATTATACCTCAACACATGACCATGAACATGTTTTTTTTCCAGATTAGAAGTATCCAAAACAAATTAGATCAATAACTTCATTGGTATGAGTGAGTTATTTCTATTTTGGGTATTTTTACTGACGTTTAAATAAACTCCATGTTGGAAGCTTGAGATCGGGTATCGGTATGTCGTAGTCTTTCCGTTCTAGTTTTGCCAGACCCTTTGAATGTATGGACTGTGCTGCGTACATTCTGGATGCTACATAAATCAAAGAAAATAATATTAAACTATATTTGCCCCCCCATTGGAAATGAGGAGCATAAGGGGGAAACAGTACTTGGGTTCCAAATAGGGAAAGTTCTCCTCGAATAGAAATGCTAATACCCGTGAGTATACCTGGGAACCTTCTAGATTTGTCAACTGGTAGCCAACCCATTATATTTCTGGGAAGGAAGGAGAATTTTCTGGCTCCAGTCACCCTCAACCTGCCCAGCCCAATTTCTGCATGTTTTGCCCCATCCACTAGTCGCTCCCTACCCTAGATTGGTATGGTAGAGGTCTGAAAAGACCTACCACTTCTACAGAGGGCCACCAAAAAATCTCTTCCAACAGGCTGATTGAGCTCCCACATTACAATGAATAATAAAAAAAACATAAATCTATAATGTTTTGGTTGGGAGCCATTGTGTTAGGGGGGAACAGGTACATGTTCAATATATATTTGACCGTAATAGTTATATTAATTGTAAAAGGAAACTTTGGCTATATTTACATTGAGTGAGAAAGAATATCTATATATATTTTATTCTCGCCAACATCCCCCCTGATAACAAAAAAATGTATATGTTTTTTAATTTTTAGCTATTTAATCTTTCCACGCACTGCCCTTGTGAAATATTAGTGCAGCTATTAAGAATAAGAATCTCTCCGGTCAGAATATATTTTCCGAAATACAAAACAGCAGATGAGCGCGTGTTGAGGATCAAACTAATGGAAGTTCAGTTATAATCACCACGCAGAAATAATTGTAGTCCTTAATTGGAATAGCAAAGTAAACATGTTTCAATAGCTAGAGAACATCTCAGATATGTGTCATCGTTCTTACGAAAAAGTATTTATAAAACCCGACACACTTCGGTGGGCAACAGATGGCGACGGACCAAAAATAAAAGACTTACCTAGATCTGGTTACAAGATGTCAGGTTTTATCACTACAGAAATTATTATTCCTGGATGAAAATAATCTAATGAGGATCCCCTACGATTTTCCCGTCCATGTACGCAGTTAGTGCACGTAAGACATATGTAGTAGGAGCTCAAAAGTACTTCTCCTGTCATTCCATAGATCCCTTGCATTTAACCTTAAATGCGAGCTGCTTAAGGTCCCATCTGTGAAGATGGAAGGAAGAAACTGAAGCATTTGTAGTATGGATATCATAATCTATTTAAAGAACCATTAAATGTAACAAGAAAGCTTCTAAGATAGAGGCCAAACTTGATTCCTTTTCCATTGCCATTGTGATTTTAAAAAAACGAGGAGTACCATCTGAGATACATCATTTTTTCAATGGGGAATTAAGATCCCTCTATTGATAAAAACCCCCAGGATCCCTGTATTGTTGTTGATGAGATCACTATTTACAAGCAAATAGATTTGCCATTAAGAAAAAGTAGCCTGCTAACTTCTGAAATGCAAGCTGCTTTCTCAATATTCCAGTCGCATTCTAAACATAACGTTGGTTTCTTTAAAGCCCAAACGATTTCTAGTGGCGTTAACAAATACACGAATAAAATGCTTTGAACCCGGTAGTGCACAGGGTAGTGTGCATGGCCATTGGTGAACAATTTTGGGCTGGCCTGGGTAGGCAGGAACGCAGTAGGGTCACGAAACCCATAAAAGCTAGGCTGCTTGCACAGAAAGAAAGCTGCAAGGGGGTGAGGGTGTCAGTGAGAGGGAAATGGAGTGTATGTATAGCTGTTTGTGTGTTGCCATGAATGTGAAAGTGTTTGAGTATGAATGTGTAAGTGTTTGTGAATGAGTTTGTGTGTTAGCATGAATGTTAATATGAATGTGTACTTGTGTAAGAGGGACTATGTGTTAGCATGAGTGTGTAACTGTGTGCTTGTGAGTATGTGTAAGGGTGTGTTAGTCTTGCTATGTGTAAGCATGAGTGTGTATGTGTGTTAGCATGAATGTGTAAATACGTGTGCCAGTGCATATGTGGGTTACTGGTGGGGCTGATGGGATCACTTGGCTTTAACTGCCTCCCGGGCCAGAAGTTGACAGCCCTCCCTACCACCACCCTATAAGTGTCTGTAGGCATAGCTGTACAAAAAGAACTCGAAATAACCTGTGACGTTTGCCTCATATAAGACAGGAGAAAGGATGTGAGATTCTGCAAGAACTTTATGAAATATAATTTTGTAATTAAAAATAAGGTTCTGTAAGACGATCTTTTCAAACCTATTTGAAATAATAACCTTGATAAGACTCGGCAAATTATCCAAGCCCTTAAAAAGACAACACTGTTATCCAAGCCAGCCTACTCTTACAGTCTCATACTGAATCGTCCACGCATCTGAACACCATGAATGTAGGATTAGAGAACTGGCAGAGAACGTACGCTGCCACCTCCTTAGACGTGGGACTCACGCAGCATTGAGAATGAAATCCACAAGGACAAAATAACACAGAACTCTTTTATCACAACTAATCGCACAATACAGCGTCGTCGTAAATGCCATCTGTCAAATATTTGTTATCTCTGAATTAGTAGCCAGCTAGTTCATTTTTGAGAGCCACATTCTGTCATCATGACTGCTAAGAAAAACCAGTGCTGCACCTAGAACACAACTTAACGGAATATTGGACATTAAAACACAGAACAAATGCAGAATTTTATATTTTCAGCTGCAATGGCAACAAAGCCTTTAAACCTATGAGAGCCACCTCCCTATATCAGGCCAGATTTAAGCAGCCCCACTTGTTGTGAATTTTGCAGGGGAAAAAATATGTCTAAATGGGTTTTTTCCCCATTCCAATATGACAGTAGAGATGCCTCTCACATTTCATTTAGCTTTAGATGTGTTTTTATTCAGCAGGTACAGCTGAATTTCTTTGTATTTTAAGAAACAGATGTGTGTTAAGTAGAAAGTCGGTGAGAAAAACAAAGAAAATCCTAGCTTTCAGTAGCGCGCCAGCTAAACACCTGTCAAACGTGACAATCCCCTGGCGACTACACAAACCAGAAGCAGCTAAATACAGAGAGACAGGTTCAAGCGGCAAGCTCCGCTGCCTCCAAAGTAAACGGAGGCCGTCGGAGAACCGTCAGACTGTGTTACTTTTCTTTAACCTCGAAGGGTCACATCTACCAACCGGCTCAAGTCTTAAATAAGCTCCACAATTCGGTTTGTCGACAATCTGCTCGTTGATGCATACTTGGCTCTTCTTGTGCCAACACCTGGGTGGACGTGTGAAGAGGGCAGGAGGTGAACTGACACCTGAGCTGTTCCATCTTTAAGTAATTCGGTACTTATTTTCATTTTGCTTTTAATTCCTCCTTAAGAACATTAAATAACAAATTCGTATTTGATCCTTCCTAGGCTCCCTCTGCAGACTCCATACATTGTGACTTTTTGTTATTGTGTGTTGGACGATACTAGGCAGGGCATATTAGGATTCTAGGGGTAGTTTATGTGATCACTGTTTTGGGTTATTATTATATCACTTGGACATTTTCTTACCCAACAGCAAATGTGATCGCCCTACTCCTTTGTACTGCTAAATATCAAAAGTGTTCTATCACTGATCAGAGAAATTATTATTATTATTATTATTATGTTCTGGAACCTTAAATAGATGTTTTTCTAACAATAAGGTGTTTCCCCAATTTATTACGAGATCAGGGTGGGATACAGAAATTCATTTCAGCTGATAAAGAAAAGGTATTTTTTAAGTATTACTACAAATAGAGGCTAATGCCCGTGGGAGATATATAACATATAACATATAGCATCGCATTGGCAATTACTATTACGTTGTACAGCGCTACGGAATATGATGGCACTATATAAAACAATAAATCACGATAATCATTTTCGTTTCTCATTCACTACTTGCGGAATACAGAAAGATAGGAAAAAAAAATGTATTTCTGCAATGAGCTTCAGGGAAAAAATATGTTTTTCAATTATTATACCTGAACGCGACATATTGTGACAAGCGCGTTCCTCCTACCTACTGACACTCTGTTTAATCTATTAAAACGTCTCCGAAGATAACTCGGTGAAGTGTGGGTGGATTATTGTCAGCGATATGAGGGACCGAAGCAAACATTGGTTAAGTCATACAAGCTTTAGATCACTTACAAGATGCGTGTTTTATTATCAGATCATAAAAGTGAGTGGAAATTATACATAGAATATATATATACAATATATATAATATATATAATAAGTATATATATATATACAATATATATATAAATAAATACAATTAATTCTAAGAAACTTTCACATTACTTATTTTAACCATCGGCCCGACTTACAGCGGCTAACGCGTGCACAGTACATAATCGATTCGAATAGTTTTATCTGCACTAATAACGCAGTAATACCAGGTTGTCATGGTAACAAGAACAACTTTATGCCATTGGACAATATGCATCCTCTTTGATTTCGTTAAATACCGAGGCCATAAGGAGGGATCCCATTTAGTTACCAACAGACACGGTTAACATATGCTAATAATGAAATTGTTTAGTCTGCGTCTGAGAATATAGCCTTTAATCTAGAATGGTCGATGGGGAATGGGTATGACGCGGTTCATGTCAGTTAAGTAAATGACCATTAGAGAGGAGGAAATGTGATTATAGCAGGTCTGGGATTTCGTGTACTGAGAGACTAATACCTAAAAATGAAATGGAAACGCCTGGATTGGCCATAAGGCAGAAGTGGTACCTGCTATTGGACTTAGCGGTGGTTCCCTCGCTTCCTTTTATACTCAGTCAATCAAACTCTTTACAAAATTCCCCAATTTTGGAGCTTCCAATGCCATTCCTATGCACTTTTGGGTGAATTTACATAGGAATACTCTATATTTAATTCACTAAACCATAAGGTAGGACTCTTTTTGCTTTTGGACAACTTGGTCACACACAAGAACTTACAAGGCACACCTTAGAGGATCTGGTATTGCGAAAGCCACCAAAAGCCCCGAATGGGTCCAATAAGCGAAGTCAGATTAATAGATGGCCTTTGATGGAACTCAAGGAGACACTGGGCAGAAGTCCATACCTATAGAGGTCGGCTGAATATCAATGATCTTCGTAGACATTGCTGGATGGACACGGGATAAGTTTCCGCTGGGTCTGCTTTGATTTTAAGTGGTTTTCTTCCAAGAGAGACCTGGACAATATGGTTATGTGTTCTGCATGGTAACTGGGGGTTTACTGGCCCATTTTACTTGCCCTTGGCTAGAATTGGCTCATGGGTGAGAGATCCTGTTAAGTATAGTTCTGGAATTAGGTAAATTACATTCATTTGGTATAGGGGACAGACCCATTATATTATGTTGGTACCCTCCCACTCACAGACCCTTATAGTTCCTCCATTGTTCCCATTGAGGAATCTTTCACACCTTGTGCAAAGTTCTCGACCACACAAGAGAGATCTGAGCAGAAGTGATGGGTTAGCCCACTAGGATTAGAGTAGTAGTGTATTTACCCCTGGCACTGCCCTAGGCTCGATCCGGGGCAGCACCCTCAGCCGCCCCTCTGCAGTCGGTATCCTGAATGCATTAAAAGGCGTGCAGTGCCCTTAATGCACTTTATGGAGGCTTTGCTGAGCCAAGGCAGCTTCCATAGCATAAGTAGACCGGTTGAGGAGCTCAAAGATCCTCATTGTAACCGGCCCATTTTGCAGTGGGACATCCAAGGGCATCCATGTCTTGGAACCTCCTAAAAAGAGGTCTCCACCTTTCTCATTATATAGGAGCTAGGAAGGCAGAGATGGGTAAAGACGCAAAGCAATCCATAGGTGGGAAAAGAAAAGTAGCTGGTAAGAACAGATGGTAAAGTAAATAGGATGGGGTGTGAATGGAGAAGTCCCCCCACTTCCAAGGAAGTATGTAAGGAGCTGCCAGGTATGCATACACGCTAACACCATTTTACTATACAAATGTTTCACCATAAGGAAAAACAACTAATGAACCTCTGAATTTTGTTATTGACTGCGAAATAAAATCCCTTTGATTTCTTGGCTTTTGGACCTCCCGACAAACCTTTCAACAATCAACTGCATCTGCCCATCGTGGATTAGCGCATGCTTAAAAACTATTATACAAGTAACAAACAGCAACAAATTTTATTCCAAATACTTGAAAGAAAGCAGATATTATCCTGGTGTCTTCGGTTCGATAAAGCGATCCTTCAGAGGATCAAGGATATGCAGGGTAGTTAAATCCCACATTATATATCATTGACCGGCGGGGATTGATTTAACCTTTGATTTAATACTCAAGAGAAACGCATTTCAGTTGTCCTCGAGAGTACAGGTCAGAGGCGCACATTTGTATCAATGGACGCTGTCAGCCTTGAGCTTATGCCGTGCGGAAGAGGAGTATGTAGAGGAGAATGTAAATGACATGGTAGCGGAGGGCTGAACAGAAACTGTTTAGGTTTATTTTACGGAATTAAAAATTCACATTTTTACTCCTTTTATACATCTAAAGCCCTCCCCAGCACTTCTCCTGACTGCACCACTACTTTTACCCCAAATCACCCAAAATCGACTCGATCCGACTCTTCACCTTCGGCTGTAAGACCCTCTATTTCTTCTGTCTTTTTTTCAGTTTTTATTAATATGTACAATTTTCATTGTTTTGTCATCAAGACCAAATTTAAGAAGTTTGGGTCCTGGAGCATTATATAGGAATAGCCTCTTCTCTGGATTTTCTGCCCT
>VKOC01000009.1:5316585-5385636 GCA_009364415.1 Spea multiplicata
TATATTGACGACATACTCATAATATGGCAAGGAAATATTGAAAAACTAAACGACTTCATAACATATATTAACCATAATAAATATAACCTCAAATTCACATCATCATATAAACAACAAATAGATTTTTTAGATCTGACTTTATTCATTAAGGATAATAAAATAAATACTAAGACTTTCTTCAAGCCTACAGATGGCAATAGTTTTATTGATTTTTCGAGTCGTCATCATCCAAGCTGGCTCAGAAACATACCAAAGGGCCAAATTACCAGAATACGTAGGAATTGTACGAATGAAGATGATTTTATATCTCAAAGCCATCTTCTACTAAATAAATTTAAAGAAAAAAATTACCCAAAAGACCTCCTGATAGAGAGCCTACATACAGTACAAAAAAGGGGAAGAGAAGATCTTATTAATCACAATAGAAAACAAATAAACAAAGACGGCTATGATTTTTCTTTTTTAACCCAGTATAACGATAGAGCTCCTTTAATTAAAAAAGCCCTTAATAGGTGTTGGCCTATCTTGAAAGAAGATGACATACTACAAGGTCATTTACCAGACAGACCAAAAATCATTTATAAAAAATTAGCCAATTTAAAGACCATATTGGCCCCAAGCGCATTACCTATGGATAAAAAGAAAGACCATCTTCATTTTCTTACAGAAAAATCTCCTGGTTTTCATAGATGCGGTAGATGTAAAGTGTGTGGAAGTTGCAACACCCAATCAAAGAAAATTACTAGTTTTAAATGTAATAACACAGGGAAAGAATATCAAATAAAAGATTTTATTCATTGTAATACCAAAAATGTCATATATTTATTGGAATGTAAATGCGGCCAACAATATATTGGTCGCACCTCAAGAGAACTTAAAGTCAGAATTTTAGAACATCTGGGGGGAATACGGAACTACAATACGAAACACAGTGTACCTCGGCACTGCAATACATGTGAAATGTTTTCATTACGAGATTTCAAGATATTAGGTATAGATCTGGTTAGAACACACTGGAGAGGTGGTGATATTAATTTGGCTCTGTCCAGAAAAGAGACAGAGTGGATTTTTAAATTTCAGACATACAAAAGAGGAGGTCTCAACACCGATTTGGATATACATACTTTCATAGATTAACTCATTAATATATATATATTGATCTGGACATACATATTTGTATAGATTGATTCATCATTTTTATATATTTTTATATTATAATATTATAAACAATTTAATAACTTTAAACATGAATTTAAATATTAAATATTGATCTGGACATACATATTTGTATAGATTGATTCATTCATTTTTTTTTTTTTTTTTTTTTTTTTTTTTTTATATTTTCATACCATCATCTTATCATCATATAGTAATCTTTTTTAGCATTATATTATAAACAATTTAATAATTTTAAACATGAATTTAAATATTTTATCATTATATAAATAATAAGTTTATAATATCTCATATCACAAATAATTTAATAATTTTAAATATGAATTTAAATATTAAATTTTATAATATCTCAACATATGTCTCTCTATATTCACACCCTATGAATGCTGTATCCTTATTTAAGAATACTAACCCAGTTTGGGTTTATAATACTTTTTTCCCACTCTATGTGGATTCTTACCTATATTTCCTTGTGCATACCGTCCCCGTTTCTTTCCCACGTATTGTGCGGATCTACACTAAATTATGACTAGATCCCTGACATGTCTCCTTTTCTCCCCCCATAAAATATTCACGAAACGAGCATTACATTAAAGATTTTATCTGAAAATAATGATGATCGGTGACTCTTCACACTAAGAAAGCGAGAAGATGCACATTTATTCAGTGGGAGGAGCTTCGAACAGACAGACTAGAATAAGCATTCAAGCAGCCTAGCAACGACGGAGGTAACGTGATGACGACACACCCGAAGATGAAATCAAACACAACGTCGCGGACACATAGTAACGACGAAGGGAGCGGAATGACGACACACCCGGAAGCGAAGACGACGGCAAAAATAGAAAGAAATATAACATCCCGGTTGCCTAGCAACGACGGAAGGAACGTGATGACAACATACCCGGAAATGAAGACGACGGACGGAATGGACGGAACAGAACGTGAATTTAATGTATAAATAGACGCTCATTTTCACGAACTCTCATTGCGGATATACCTTTTATTGTTCTCCTGAGGAAGCCGAAAGGCGAAACGCGTTGAGGACTATTCAAAGGACTTTTCATTTGTACCCGTGAACTTTAAACTGAAGTGCCTGATTTTATCAACTATCTTGTAAGTGCAATCCAACTTTTCTTAAATCTATATAAGAAAATACTGCACCATTGGTTTTTTCTCTCTTTTATTTGGATATTTTAGAAATATGAAGAAATAAAGGAAACATATTATTCTGAAGTGCCTGCTTATCTTCGACTTTTGTGAGTGCATTCACCACACTTGCATATAGCTTTTCGTATCATACATTATCACACTATTATCATTTTTCTTTTTCCACATGTACATGCGCCCCTATGCTTGTATTGTCTTCGTTTGAACACTGAGAGGAGTGTTATCTTGGGCCGCGGCAGTACTGTGAGGAAAAGTATATATACATATATTTCATTTTCATTCACTTACCTGGTGTTTATTCCTTTTTCTTTCTTTTTGTATATTTCTGGTCAGATCCTTCCATTGTATTTCAGTATTATTCTAACCCCAGTCACCATAGAGAATATCCTTTGTTTATTTGCGCAAGCCTCATCTTTTCCTGCCACTTTTCCAATTGGTTTCTAAACCAGATAATCCATTTTTATTATTCCTGGAAAGATTACTGAATTATTCCTTTGTAACCCAAGTTATGAATCTTTAATCCCTTAAAAAAAAACAGCACATAGAAGAGATCCATGACACCGGCGTTGGCCCAGTGGGGTCAATTAAAGTCTCACTCTCTTGACTTCTGTATTCATCAAAAATGAACTCATATGAGGTAGAACTACTTGTATCAATATATATAAGATTATATATATATATATAATTATATATATATATATATATAACAACTGGAACACAAAAATATATTTTTTTAAAAACTATAAAATCTTTTACTTAAAAGAACTTAAATTGTGCGATCATCTTGATGACCGTGATGAAGATGTATACATATAAAATAAAATACAATTTCAAAACATTATTTTCTTTCCTGTCGCTGTAGATGCTCATCTTCTTCTAATATAATCAATGTAGTCAGCGGAGCTAAGGTCAATTGGGACATAAAAAGCTCTTTGGAGATCTCAGAATAAGGTTTGCATGATTAAATTTGAAGAAAAAATAAATAAAACCAAGCAGAAATGCCTTCATTAATATTGAAAGAACGCGTCTTCAATTAATAACAAAGGATATCCGCTGGAACACATCCATAATAAATTATTGCTTAATAATATAACGAAAGTGAGAGCTACCAAATAATTTCCTATCACTTGTGAATAATGCGCTGCACTGGATTTGAACAGACACTTATCCTCCATGAGACAAAACAGAACAATGCTTTCCAAGTATCCATGGCGACCATGTAAAACCACCCAAACCTCCAGACTGAATGTGGTTTTTGCTTCATATTAATATCCTTCTCGCATAAAAAAATGGAATCTGGAAGAGATTAGGTTGTCACCTTTTCTTAAACGTAAAAAAAAATGACGGATCTGTCGCTATTTTCTATGGTTTTGTCGATTCACCGTGGAACCTGTGGAGTTATGTTTTATAGCAATAAGCAGCAGTGTGTTCTGGTTTAGGGCAGCAGGTCCCGGGGCAGATCACCCTGTTGGGTCACTACGGGGAAGCTCCGGGTCGCGCACTACTCCCCGCTCGCTTCCCCTCCAACAATGGTGTGTTTCTCCACGACGTCAGCGGGACCACCAACTGATGTCAGCGGGACCCCCCCTACCCGCATCCCACAAGGAGGTTCTCCTCAATCCTTGCAAGTTCTATGATTAAGCATCACTAGGAGCAATTATTTGCCTCTGTCTGATAAACTGAACTGATACTCAAGTTCTACTGGAGCTCCGTAAATAAATATGACAAATGTCATCTAAATTTCACTTGACTCAACCAATGACTCACTTGGAATGAAAATAGTCATAGCATCTGGTGAACGGAAAACCGTTCTCTGGGAATTGTCCAACCTTGACATATGAATTTTATGAACTAAACGACGCAACACTTTTTGGGTCTGATTGAAATAATCCAGAGGGGCTTTGTGATGAATTCCTAGTATGGTGGCTGAAAACCTGCGTGAAAGGACACCTGAATGTTGTGTTTGCGTTGAGAATTTTATATTACACTACTTTATAGAGCACCAGCACATTCTATAGATCTATTACAAGATGAGGACAGTGTAAATTAACAGGAGCATTAAAGCAGACAAAATACAACTTGACAATATGATATTGAGACTTACTGGTACAGAAGCAGAAGATGACCCTGTTCCTGCAAGCTTACAATCTATTAGGAGAGGGAGAGCTTAGGTGAGATTGATTGAATTGTCGTGAGGATCATGAGGAGGATTCAGCGGCGTGGAGATCTAGAAAGTTGGGGAGGACAAATGGTTTCTTCAGGATGTAGGTTGAGGGTTTTAGGAGTAGAGGTTGTACGGTTTTCTAAAGAGGTAGGAAGTGCATATCCAGCTGGTGGCCGCACAAAACAGGACCCAATCTGCTGCTGGAGTCTCAGTATCGGCTCTATCGGTCACTGGCCCACCAGGTATTTGACAGGTTTACCAGATGGCAAGTCCAGGTCTATGAAGGTGGTGTTGTGTTTGGCTCGACCCACTTATTGCATAGGTTTGAACCCAGTCCCCAACCACCCATAAGCCTATAGGGACTAGCCCCCTTCTCAGTGGCTAGCCCAGGCTTAGTTCCCTGGTATGGTATAAAGTGGCTTCCTGTAAATATTGTTAAGAAGAAATGTTCATCTTGCAAGACACTTATTTTGAAAACAAGTTGCTCTACGTATTTGCAAGCAATTTATCTAACACAAAGCGCAGACAAAAACATTCTAAAACAGGGAAATGCCAGCCTATTAATAATAGAATACAGAGTTACACATGGGTTCTGCATAATGTGTAGTTTCTTCCGTGGGATCAATTGCTAAGCACAACATGATGATACGCTGCCGAAGAAATAAAATGATTCCTTTAACACAAGCCAGACACAACAGTCTGATTATTGGATTGTGAGAAATCACCAGTGTCCTTTACAGATTCAATCCAATTAAAGTTCTTTTATAGCAAACAATTTGAATAGATTAAATAAAAGGCAGCTGTGATACATAACCGGCATGACAAGAATGATATTCACAATGTATAGGCAGTCACTGGCATAGGTTTCCTAGCACTTCCCTGAGTATTGGGGTCCTAGTGTATTGGGGTCATCTCCCCAACTCCAGCGATGGTTTCCATCATAGTGATTTAATAATGATAAATCTATATATCTCTTCACAATATCTTGTGTTCATCCCTTGATGGGCCGCATAGCTCAACTGAAGGTCCCAAACCTCAGCCTAATCTGATTATATTGTAACACCACTTTTGGGAGTTTGGCTCTCTAAGCTCCAAACCGGTTAAGGGCCTTCAACATTTGGCCGCTGCTAGAAACTATTATTGTCCATCACTAAACAAATGTATTATATATCATCCTAAACACGTGTACTGACAGCTGTAATACCTCGATACCCCACCAGAATCCCACATATTCAGTTCTGCCCCACCTGCTGAGTCGTGTAATCCATGTTTTGGGGGTCTTCGATTAGCTAACCCTTGCATGTATCTTGCAGTTGCCCCAAGCCTAGTGGTCATGTTACCCAAACATTAAAATTAGTACAATATGAGTTCAGGGTTGTAAAAAGACCATGGATTAGGTTATAATACCACTGAATCCTGAGAGGATCTACTAAAAAAGTATATTTTTTACTGTGGGAATAAGCATATTACTTAAATGTATGGTGGTTCAACCATTATCCTGCACATTTCCATTGCCCTGACTGTACGTATTACGGTTATATCAGTATATTTGGGGATGGACTTTCTTAAACTCTGTGCAACTTAGGTGACAAGTCCACTGGTCAACCAGAAAATGAAAGTCCATCGGAGAAGACCTGATAGACTATAACAGTGACTCCGCTGAGCATCTCAGTTGGGGATCTTGGCTCTACCTAGGCTTTCCATTCATCAAAAGGGCAGAATACCTTAACAAAGAGAAAAAGTGATGGGGCCCACCTAAGGCATGTAATGTATGTAATAGACAAACTAATAAACATAAAAAAAATAATTCAGGTTTAACAATATGGTGACGTAACATGATTTGTAGAAGCATAGTTTCACCTAATATACAGAGGTTAATGATCAGGAAAAGCCATAAAAACAGTGAGATTTAAATTCTAGGGCAGTGGCAGATCATCTAACAAATAAATCAAAATTTTCTTTTTATTATTACTTTCCGTCTGACATTTTTACATTCAGGATTCCCAATTACCAATGAATTCCAACCGTGACATTTTAGTTTATTGCATGGATAATTTGTTGGGATATAACAATTCATGTGTTACTCATTTTTGAAAGCTGAGCCTACTGTGTAGATAATAACATGTTTTTCCAGAATCCATTTATATCCACACTACACAATGCTTAAGTACAATCAAAACAAATGCCACCTCTGAGAATTATGGGAGTTGTAGTCCAGTGCTGGACAGAAGTACCGATTGACAGCAGGAGCGTGGCTAGGAAAGGAGAGGCAGAGAGTGGAAGAAGGTTGATAGACTTCCATGGAGAAGAAGGTCTTAGGGGATTTTTCTTGACGGTGGGGAGAGTCTGATAAGCCAGGCTAGGTCATTAGAAATCTTAGTGCCAGCCCTTGAGAATTCTTGTATTAGAGTGTAGGACAGATGAAGATCATCAGATGAGAGGGGAAGACCCGGTAAGTGTGTAAATGAAGATAAGTGAGGAGATGTAAGTAGGAGCCATGAAGAATTGTATAGGAGAGAGTCAGGATATTAAACTGAAAGCAGAAATATAGAGGGATCCGATGAAGGGACTAGCGGGGGGGGAAGAGATATTAGAGGAATGGACAAGGAAGATAATCCTGGCAGCAGCATTGATGATAGAACTCCCATCTATCTCAGAACTTCCAGCTGTGTCCTTCATAATGAACAGCACAACTCTCCGTTTAGTGAATAGATCCCTATGTCACATGTAGAAACACTGCGGAATTTTAGGCTGCTGTTTTGCCAGGATTAGGTGACGGAGGGAGTCGTTTAATGTCAACGGTGATTATTTCGGCACAACTTTCTTTTTGAGGATTTCAACAGATCATTCTGTATTTTAGATTGCTAATGATGTCATTTTTAAGATCGCTTTTTAAGTGATCCTGGCTGATGCGTTTATATGTAAACAATGTAAACAACATTTATTGCAACATAAGGGTCAGCATTTAAGGTGGTTTGGATTCATCAGCGTGTTTAAACAAAATATGTTTTAGCAGTCTGCACGTTGACATTCATTAGGTCTACAGACATGACAAGATAAGACAATTAAATGTTTTTTTTTCTCCTTTTTTACTGAATGGAGCAGATACATACTTCCACCCACACCTTTGGTAGATTTCCATAATGGTTGCTATGGTAACAAAGCATTGCGCAAGCCCTCACTTGGTTTCTCTTGTTACATTTTTTTCCCACCCTGTTAGAAATGGGAACCACTAAGGAGAATATAATAATATTCACAGAAATATATATATATTTAGCCACAACTTAATAATTTCCTGAACAGACTTATCTGACCAGCGTAATGAGTGACAGGCTTGCTTTGCTGTGGGTTTGTTCACATTTCTATTAGAGAAGTGTCAAAAGATTCAAAGGATCTCTATTTAAATTGAGGAAATAAAAAAGAACTTTGAAATCGCAACACACGGCGACGCAACGATATAACTCTGAAGACGTTACACAGAACCCCCTCCCCCCCCAAAAAAGAGGTCATATATGTCATAAGGCTCACAATACACTATGCAGGGTGTTTAATTAGCAGGTAAAGCTGCTGCTCCGTTTGGGCAAAACATTAATTACACTCACTCTTAGTTTAAGCAAATATACCTAAGCAGACACATCTTTGTATTTTTTTAACCATATAAAAAAAAAGAGTTGTAAGAATCCATTCAGTTTCTATGGCAACAGCCTATCACTGCCTACTTTTGTCACAAGATGTTTGTGGCCAATTATATACATATATAAATATATATAGAGTTTTACAAGATTACAGAATTTGGGAAAGGGTTTAGGCATTCAAGGACTTGATAGCATCAACAGGGTCCCTCTGGTTGATTAAGACATATATCTATCTATATATAGATATATATATATATATCTATATATCTATCTATATCTATATATCAGAATAGGCTAGAATAGAGTTAGAACACATATGCAAAAATAATTGTTTTATTTAAACAAGCTGCTTTTAAGGGATATATATTTGTATAATATAGATACACAGACACAAACCACCACACAAAGCTCAGGGCTCTCTTTAAATATAATTCCCAACATTTTAGAAGCATAAATGTTTTCAAATTCTTCATTCTTAAAATATTTTAAGCAATCGTGGCATGGATCGCTGACATCCTAATTTGTAAGAGAAAAAGGGAGAAGCCTTGAATTGGTGGTCGGATACTTTCAGCTCATGATTTCTAGATTTAAGACCAGCAGCCACCTTTTTATTATTTACAGAAACAACAGAACAATCTTCACCCCTTTCTTGTATTTAGTAGCATTTTCTTTTTCTAGGGTTATATCAAAAGTGTCCAAGCTATATTATTTAGAGAAAAAACTTGGTCATTGACTGTACAAAAGTATTTGCCCCTTCCCAGTTGTCTGGTATCTGCCACAATTAAATGTTTCAGGTCGTGCAACTAATTTGAACGTGACAAAGACAACGAGAGTAAACCCAACGTTCGAAACAATCATTTTTTAAAATAAAAAAACAGCATCACCCATGTGGAAAAAACCATTGCCCCCCTGCCAAACCTTACAACTGGATTGGAGGCGACAACTGCAATTACATTTGTGATAACCGGCAATGGGTGGCAATATGACTGGGGAGGAATTTTGGTCACTCTTGTAGAATTGTTTTAATTCAGCCACATTGTGGTTTCTGAGCATGAACTGCCTTTTTTAAGGTCATGTCACAGCATCTCAATTCATTATGTTTCTTTTAAGCCAGAGGACTTGCTCGTGTGCTTCAGATCATTGTCCTCCTGCATAACCCAACTGTGGGTTGAGGTCACTAAGCAATGGCTGGATATTCTCCTTCAGGGTTTCCTGGTAGAAAGCAGAATTCATGGTTCCATCAATTATAACAAGTCACACAGATCCTGAATTACCCCCAGACTATCACACTACCACCACTGCGTTTGACTCTTGGAATGATGTGTTGGCTTTACGCCTGATGGCATGGGACCCAAGTCTTCCAAAGAGCTGTACAATTGCACAAGTCCTGAGGTCATCAAGATGCTTCTTGGCATATGCAAGACAAGCTTTTGTGTTCTTCAACACTCCCCAGATTTTTGCAGACTGTCTTGTTATGGAATTGTGAGCACGGACCTCAACCGCAGCCTGTGGGGTTCTGTAAACAAGTCTGGATTCTTTTGTGACCTCCTCTGAGTGGAGGCGCTCTTGGAGAAATTTTGGCAGGCCGGCCATTCCTGGGAAGGTTCATCGGTACGCCAGGTTTTCTCCATATGTAAATAAATGGCTCTCACTGTGGTTCACTGGAGTTCCTGAGCCTTAGAAATGGCTTTGTAACCCTTCCCAGACTGATAGATGTTGATGACTTTTCTTTTATTGGTTTTAAGTTTCTTTAGCTCTTGGCATCATGTGCTGCCTTTTGAGACCTTTAAGTTTACGCCACTTTGCAAGACCGGTTCTACTTGACGTTTACTGCCAGCCCTGTTAAATCTAATCATGCCAGGTTGTGTCCAATGAAATTGAACACAATTATCAATGAAAAAAAATTAATTGGTTGTTTGGGGGTTTTTTTGTTTGTTTTTTTTTTTTACCTAAAAGGGACATTTTACTTTTCCACATAGGGTCAGAGGGGCTTCCCCCACTTCTCTTAAATGGATTTCATGTAAAGCTGCATTTTTTTTTTGTTCACTCCAGTTATCCAATATTAAAGTTAGCTGCATGATCTGAAACATTTAAGTGTGACATATGCCAAAATCCGGAAGGGGAAATACTTGATGAACTTGTGCCAAATTAGTGAAAACTGAAGGACTTAGAACCCATTTAAACAAAAAACAAAGGCCAGGCCAATTGCCTGTTAATTTGAATCGTCAGGTTTTTTTTCCTCTATCTGAAAAGTTGAGTCTACAACTACTTATATACAAATATACTTACCAGGGTTTTGGCTCACTGCTAAACGGTTTATTTAAATCTGCATTTCAGATTTACAAGACAACAGTATGTTAGCCAACTACAATCAAGAATGCAGGCTACATTATTTTACGTATCCTTTCATGGTGTTGCAAGGACAGTAATATTTAGTTATTTTTTTGTGTAATCCTGTAAAAAAAAAAGTTAGAAAAAATTCAATGTCAATGTACAAGGCAGAAGACTTCCACTGTGTGGTCCTTTTAATGAAAAAGATGATGAAACAAACTTTATATATAAACAGTTTATTTAATCTAAACAGCAACACGGACAAAAAACGCCATATAAACATAAAGGAAGTGATGCAGAAGCAAGATGCTGACTGGGTGTGAATCTCCGAGGCTCTAGGTTGTGATTCAACCTAGTTTCTGAAAGACATTAAAGAAACTTGGGGTAGGGGAGGGGGTAGAAGTTATGACATTGTTTTAAATACAGCCAGCTAGAGGCTAGATACCATTTCTAAGCATTTTAAAGCATGCCCGCATCAGACAGCAAAAGGAAACTATAGATTACTAGTGAATTTTAGAGAAGTATAAAAGTTTATAATTTTACAGCAGTTGAAATACTGACATCAATATTAAAATAAAAGCAAGTTTTACATCATAACAATCAAAATACAAAAAGACTGAAGGAAGAGACCCTGTATGAAAAAACGGGGGGGATATTCAGCAAATTTAGAACTCTATACAGTGGCAAAAATGGGAAATGGCACACATACGACCCCCTCCCCTAAGAGAATTTTTCTTTTAATTGTTTTTAGCATTCAATTTTGCAAAAAAATTTGTAAACAAGTTCTTGCCAAACCAATCCCTTCCTTTTTTTTTATTGTAAGATGCCACATGGTTGTAGCTTATGATGGCGCAAACTTCTTGGCTTGTGCTCTGACTCTTTTTTCGTATTCAACTCTGTTTTGGCTGGAAGAAAAAACAAAACACGTTAAAAGATGGATTTTCCTTAGAGCTTGGGAAAAACCAGACACCCCTCGCAAATGAAAGTTAAAGCTAACCGTGGACTTTTTTCTTCTACAACTGAGGTCACGGGTGTCGGAAATGGTAACTATATATATTTAGTATCGTTTGGAATCGCCCACCCCTGAATAACCATTGTTTAGTAGCTTCTTTCAATTTATTTGGTTTTGATGATTTCTAACACTCAATGGGCATTCTAAATAAAGATGTATTTAACACGGTACAAGAGGGAAGTTTATTTCAAAGGGGGGAGAAACACTCGAACATGAGGTCATTCAGATTTAACACAAGGAAGTTTTACTTTACTGAGAGAGTGGCAGATAAGCGGTGGACAGCCTACCAGCAGAAGCAGTGGAGGGCAATATAAGGAAAATGCATGGGATTGACATATGGCTCCTGAAACCCAAGGACTGATTAAGGTCTGAGCCTTTACAAACAAACGTACAAATACTCACCAGTAAATTGTGTATGCCTCTGCTTGCGCTGGATCTTGGATATTTGGTTCATTTAGAAGTTCTTGAATTCCTAACAAGATCTAAAGGACAGACAATACAAAAGTTATATTAAAAAGGGGATGAGTTGCTAGAACAGCAGCTCCGATCCTTTCCTCAGTTATTTTAGCTCTCACCTGCTTGATCGTTATTGCTGGCCTCCAATCCTTATCTTCTTCTAAGATAGACAGACACACTGTGCCTGATGGGTATACGTTCGGGTGAAATAATGGCGGCTCAAATTTACCTATGTTAAAATATGAGTGAACACTGAAAGTGTGTATTGAAAAACGTTAAAATAATGTTTGCACAGATCCAGAATTACAGTCTCTTGCAGCATGAAGGGGGTAACAAAAAAAAAACAAAAAAAAAAAACCACACACAAAAACACAATTCTTAAAATGCCCTTCAACATCCAGGGGTATCCACTGAATAACCCTGCTTAATATTCAAACAAAATTGTTTTGATGGCAGAGACAGTTCCACGCTTACATTTCGGTGGCGAGGAGGGGTAGTCATCCTTAAAAAGCATCCGTAGTTTGAACAGTCCTCCTTCCCAAGGGGTCTGTGAAAGTTAAAATAAAGCAATTATTTAAGAGAAACTGAAGGAAAGCGACGTTAACACAGGTGTACACAAAAGGAAGGAAGGATACTGCCACCTGTGTTCACGAGAAGAGATTCATAAAAACCTGCACTATACAGTAAGCCTGGAGGACATGTTTGGGAAACTGTTCAATAGTCTGTAGCAGAGCTGCCAAATGAAAAAGGACAAGAAGCTCAATTGGATGATCCTGTCCCCAAAATTCTACTGCTGAACATGGTTTTGTATGATCTCGCCTGCCAGTATGTATAAAAATTAAAGTCAAAACGTATGCAGAGCACCAGCTGGACAACATATCGTTCAGACATATAGGCAAAAAAGGTATAAATATCTTAATACCCAGGGGACTTTCACGCAAAGTTGCAAAAATATCCTTGTTTAGAACGGTTAGCAATCAATATTTACCATTAACGTGGTTCATTTGATACGTGCTAAACAACGCTGCTAGGAAATACGATATTGCATCTAAGGCTTAAAAACATGATTTGGCTGAACTACTGTAATAATAATAAAAATATATTATATAACTACTCCATACATCATGGCTGTTAAACCGGTGGCCTGCCATTTGCACATTTGCGACTGGCCCAAAATTCTTCAAACAGGGCTGGTGAGCGTCGGACTGGCACACTTGTGAAAAATGGAAGCAAACTAATATAGCAGCTGCTCGCAGTGTGCAAGCAGCCATAAGGAAAGGCTCCAGGGAAGGTAAAGTTGTGATAGATTGCGCGTGCGCAGGTTAGTGTGAATGCATTTACGTGTGTATGTGTAAGCATGAATTAGTGCGAGCGTGTAGATGTATTTGTTCGTATTCAAGGATCGGGTCCTCTACAGCAGCAGAGCAGGACAGCACCGCCATTAACCAAGTGAGAACTGTTAATTTGGCCAAGATACAGTAAGTCCGATTCATGCAAATGTCACAAAGCAATGTCTGCCCCATCCTCTACACCACATACCCACCGATTTACAACTTACCCCTTTCTTGCCTGGAATGGCACATTCCCAGTTCATCAGGTTCATCGTACCATCTGGATTTTTGGTTGGTACTGCCACAAAACCCTAACATTAAAAAAAAATAAAAAAAAAAGGTTAAAAAGCTCTTTGCATATTTCAACAGGGCCGAACGTAGGATCACGGTTTTGTAGTAGAAAATAAGACTTACAAAAGGGTGGTCCTTCCTCCAAGCTTTCCTCTCTTGTGCGAGTCTGCTCAAGGCTATGCCAGACATATTTTGGGTTTCTGTTAAGAGTTTATAAAATATAAAAACAAAACATAGTTACATTTATAACAATATATGTAGCAAGTGTGCAGTAAGCTACATTTAGATAAGCAGTCCTAAGGCTGCCCAAGAGCGCCATCTAGTGATGCACCTGAAAAATGACTTCTCACCATCAGCTATCGATGAAAAGACTAACAAACCCAGCATCCAGAGGACATTTATGTCCATATAACCTCCATCTCCAATGTGTTCTGCTTTGCAAACGCAGATATGGTATATCACTGCACGTAACTGGGACAGTAGTTCCAACAACACTATCAACGGCTTCTCATATCGGGTAACTCAAACCAAGTTTTTGACTTAATTACTCAACCAAGATCTCTCCCCCCATTTAAGTTGCAGATTGGTTCAGGATGCGGTGGTAAGAATGGAGGGGCAGCAGCAATAAAGGAGAGATCTCCACATCAGCAAGTCATTTATCTGTTACTTTTCTTGCTTTGTTAAGCATGTTGAATATATCGAGGCTTTAATATTTATATTGGTAGAACCTGCAGTTTCTCTGAAGCAGGACTCTCCTGCACTATGTGATGCACTACTGAATACGACAGTGCTATATAAAGCTTTTAAGAACGACACACAGGCTAGTGGATACGACTATACAATAAAAGACGATTATTAAAAGTGCAGAAGGCCAAACCTTTTTGCCCACACACGGCGCTTTGGAGTGTTATTCTTAACTACAATCTTCAATAACCGATGCTCCTTTAAGTGTTTAAAGGGGTTTATTCTCTGAAGTAGGAGTTGGCTGGAGAGTTGCAGCTTTGCTTTGAATTACAGGCGCTTCCCCGACAGCATTTCTCAGCTGGAACGGCTGGCCTGGCCCTGCACAACTTAATCAGTGAGGTCAAGTAAGCTCACCTTTAACATATGCTTTATGCAGGGCTAGCCAAGCTCACTTAGGTTTTAATAAATTTATCAACTTCCACGAAAATACTCTGTACCACCCCATTCTTATTAAAACAAAATTATCCCTGTTCATGTATTTTACTCCATACATGCCGCTACCACCCCCGTCATTAAGGCATACGCCATAGATCTTACAGTAAATCATTTTTTTGTTAAAGTGATGACATTCTGCCTATTTTAAAGTCCCTGTACCTTTTTATTTTGCGGTTGGTATAGCGACAGAGGCTGGCTAGTATGTTTGCCGTGCACTTGTGCCGTAAGCTTTTTTTCCTGCGGGTTTGTGGATCAGTCCCGCAGTCTGTTTCTCTCTTCCTCAGTTCTGTTGCATGCATTTCTCTAGAGAGAAAGCTGAGCACACCTGCTATCTCAGCAGAGAGCAGTCTGTAAACACTCAACGCGAGAGCCCCACAGCTTCTACAGTGGCAGCAAGACGCGGGTAGAGGAACTCATCACACGCACTTCGACCCCACGTGGAGACATTTCAGCTCTGCCCATGACAGGTGATCTGGTGTGAAGGGCTCCTCGGCCTCAAGTCGCCCACCAAAGCGAAAAACACAGCAAAAAATCTAATGCCAATAAGAAAGGTATGCAAAGGTCAATCTAGGACACCAGAAGAAGAGTCGTAGGGTTGCTGGGACCCAACAGCCCCATAACCATAGACATGGTTATAGGTCACCACCTCATGCCCCAGAACAACCCTTAAAAACTTCACATGGTGTTTGTCTCTCCATGAAGCGAGGAACACACGTCGCGTCCTACAGTCTCCACAGCCACAAGAGGCGCTTCTGCAGATGAAGTCTGGACCCCTAGGGCTGGTCTTCGCCATTAAGTAATCAGTGATGTAGACATTCTGAAACATGCCATATTCGGACCATTTCCAATGCATAGCACTGTATGTACGCCGTACAGCTTGATTAAACACCCTGGAAGTGTATAAAACAAGATTATACAAGCGGTCACATGACCAATAACGGTAAATCCAGTTTACAGGTCCAGAAATTTTATACATTCTTCTTTATCTCCACTATGGAGTAACCGGGTGTCATTCTCGGGGCCAGCGGGGAGCCTTCTGGAAACATCAGTTTCCTTCTTGCGGGGCTGATCTTTATGTATGCCATATACACATTTCTGTGGGCAAAACCCTTCAGAGAAAAATAAGCATCACACAAAGAAGCTAGTGCTCCGACAGACCAACAACTCGCACTCAGGCAGGAGAATTGCCCGGCCCCTCACTGAAGACTCCCCTGCAACATGCAGGGGCAGTTAAATACTAAACGGTAGGTTACGGCACAACGTAGACCGACCCTACTACGGGACTTCTTCCCGCGCTCGACTTTTTACGCAGTTTGTGTACGGCTGCCCAAAATAGACTTTCATAAAGCTGATAAACCTAAAACAAGCGGCTTTGACAGGAGCCGAGATCAGTTTCATGGCTTCCACACCAACTCAACAATGGAGGATAAGCATCGCCCTCTGACCTCACGTAAACACAAAACGCTTTCTAATCGATTATAGACAGCAAGGATCATTCAGATGGCACCATGCCAAATTCTGACTTCTTAATATATCGTCGATACTTTGGTGCAAGCGACACTAAGTTACCCAGCACAGGAGAGTGAAGAAAACCCATTGCACGTGCCGTGTCCCCTCATTCATTTTCTAATCACGCTTTTAAAAAGAAAAAAAAAATATGGATATTTAAAGCACTTCGAGCTGCGAATCTTGGCAAGCAGCTAGGAGCTTGAATATTTCAAGCCACATTCAATCAGGTACTAAAGCGTGTGAGATATATATATATATATAATACACACAGCTCATCAATCATGGAATAAGGCTGCATTCCTAAACAAAACAGGAAGTCAGATCAAGTTCCGCAGGTGCTCCACGCATCACAGATTACCCGCGAGCAGAAGGGAGGGCAGCAGGTCGCTCGTCTACGGAGAGCAACAGCATTCAACTCGCTGAATGCACCATTTCTGCTCCCTAAGCCATGTCTTGCTGTTGACAGATCATAGCTCTCCCGCATGCCAAGACTCTCACAACAAGGGCAGACACGGCCCCCACTCCAGAAGGACAGTTAAGAATAAGGGCAGTGGGAATCTTCACTCCTGCTGCCCACGTCCTGTGTGGGAGTGGGTTACAGGCCAAAGAATGAATGGGGAGAGATGATTATTACCAAGCACAGCTTTAGCAGCTCTGGCTGCCTCCAAGCAGATGCCAGGAGTTTGTGTGTTAAATCTATGCCCTGTGCCCACACTATCTGCCCCAGGATAACAGAAGTACCCTGAAGGGGTGAAGCATGGCACTACAAGGGGGGGGGGCAAGTCCTGCATCTCTCTCCATCCACAGAGAATAAGGGATGCCCACAAATCCAGCAGTTCCTCCATTAATCAGGACGACTATGAAGAGTCTATATAATCACCCCATGGGGCACTTGCATTTTTAGAGGGAGGCACTGCATATTCTCCAAGACACGTGATCCCTGCCATCAATAAACTGCTCTAATATAATGAGGCCTCCCGCAAATAGATACCCCCCTTCTTTTCTCAACATCCCCCTCCATGGGGCAATCACTGGTAACCGGGAGCCAACTTACTCCCCGGACACCCCAAACTTTATCACAGTGCGTGGAATGGTAGGAGCAACACACAGTAATGCCTCATCTACACCCAGCCGACTGCCCATGATTACCTATATAAGCACTTACCCCAACCGGGGTAAGTGGAGAGGAGAACCCATCCCTGTCACTCCTTGCCTAGCGCCTGTCCCGGGTCACAGTGCGGCCTCCCCGCCCCCCTCAGTCGCTGCGGTCCACAGGGAGTGGGGGATGGGGGATGCTGTGGGGAGTCGGAATCACCCCAACACCCCGAGCTGGGGAAAGCCCCTCACCTGCGATAAATTCACCCCTCAGAGAACGGTGGCTCCGCGGCGGTGACGGTTTTCTTTGTCTCGGGACAAAGCCCCCGAAGTTTCCCTCCTGAAGCAGCACTGAACCTGACCCAGACTAAATAGGACCTCATGTCACAAGGACCCCGGCCTAATGGGGCTGTCTCGTGAGGTGCCTGATCCGAGCCTGCACAAGAATCCATCAAGCCGTATTACCTTAAAACCTGCGGGATATGCTAGTCGCTCCCGGAACTACATCCCACCGCCACACCTCGAACTATAACGGGGTCTCTTTAACCGGTGCTAACACGTGCCTGTCCCGCCTCAATCGTTAAAATCACGGAACGGATAATCTTTGAAGTGTCTAATTGCAAGATAGGTTTATGTAAAAAAAATAATTCATAATTAATATAGGCTATATAAAGAGATAGCGAGCATTTAGTTAACATTATGTGGGGTTTATTTAATTGAAATTGTGTATTTCCGCGCAGGCTACTCTGAGGACAGCTATACATTTAAAGGAGCCGCACTCTAAAAAATTTAGGGACCGTCTGCAAAGTGCCGGTTGGGGTGAAGGACTAGGCCTCAGGAAGATGTTACAAAACATATCAGAAACGTCCATCTCGATAACCACGATTGTCGCATATATATTGCGAGTATAGCTGTTTAGTAATCGATATCAACCGAAAAAAAGTTCGGGGACCGGATATTAAGACGGGAAAAGTGAGTGAGGCCTAATAGTGCTCAGGACTTTTTCCTGCTCTGCCGGTGACCACCCAGCTGTTGCTGGGAGAGAACGCGCACCTGATTTGATGCAGCCGGCAAGCGTGGGGCGTGGCCAGGGATGTCATCCAATCAGAAGGGTCAGCACAGAATGGGAAACACATTAAATGCAGCAAGAAAAGGTACAAGCTGACAGTCCCTTAGTTTAGTCTTAAAGAAATAATGTAATGTGACCACTATTAATTTAAGGGCCATAGCAATTCTCACAGCCATACTACTGACAGTATTATTATTATTATTATTATATATATTAATATATATGTATATATATATATAATGTATACATCCTCTAGATTGTAAGCTTGCGAGCAGGCCTCTCTCCACCAAATGTATCGGTTTGTCTTAGTTTCTGTCAATTCTTGTCTTGTCATATCCCTTGAATTTATGTATTGTATAAGCGCTGCGTAAACTGTTGGCGCTTATAAATAAAAGATAATAATAATAATAAATTAATCATATATATTCTCATGACATGTTTTATTTATTCCATTATAAACTATTTTAATATTTTACAAGGAAGAATACATGAGGATGTCCAGGAGAGCATATAAACCTGCACCTGTCCCCAAGAGAATAATGAAGGTTATTTATAAAAATTAACTTTGTTGCAAAGCTAGAAAAATAGTCATGTTGCCATAGCTACAAGAAAAATCAACCAGCCAAATTTATTTTGTTGCTATGGTGATGAGGTCACTTTTCAAGCAGTCATAACCCCTAGCATTGTTTATTAGGAGAATGCAATGTAAGAGGATACTAATATTATTGAAAGGACAGTTGGGGTTCGTTCAAGGTTTGAAAGTGTTAACACCATTACAGCCAATGGAGTGTCCCTGGTTTGTCTGGATGATTCTATTGGTTGCTATAGTGATAGGACACTATAATTGATTGTTAAAAATGATGCCACTTGTTTGTATATGACATGAATTCTTCGTAATTAAGGGTTCAACAAGCGCTCTAAAGGACAAGTGGTTTGGTACAAAAGACATTCTACAAGCACATATTCTGGCAGAAACCGACAAACTGGGAAAAAAGCAAACTTTTCTCAGAATTTTAGAACAAGAGTGCCCACCGGTTTGTTGATTTATGGGGTCACAGGTTTGCCATATCAGCAGAAAGTTGCTGAACATGAGTTGATATTTCTGGTGGTTTCATACAAGCGAAGATCAGACAAAATTGTGTCTGTGATTAACGCTCATGGTCATCCCCATTTTCGGTTTGAGTTCCCTATTATGGGACATATAAAGCTACCCACTTTCTTATCAGTCACTAACTTGGTTTTGAAGCCCAGCCATTCTATGCCAAATAACACTATGTGTGGTGGGGGGTACTTTTAGGGTGTCACCTCCCATGGAATGCTCAGACGATATGGTACTGAAGCCTAATGTTTATTCAGTGTATATATTGAGTGTTTGAGCACCGGTAACTCGTTCTTGCAATGAAGGGCCGGCCACGGTTCTGCTCAGTAGCCATATTTTTCGCAAATATTATTGTAGATCAGCACCAGGCATCAACCTTCCAAAATACAGAATTTGATATTCTTACAGCAGGGTCAGAGGGTGTTTATTATGGCAAATAGGCAGCCAACGTATTCATATTTTTGCCCCAACTGTTAACCTGGTGAGCGAAATCGGCAATTATCAGGGGTAGCAAAAGTTTCTCACTCCCTACCCAAAAGCGGCTTCTCAGATATTCCAGACATGGTCCCCAGAAATGAGTTTGTGTCTGGCCGAACCCAGCAAGCTCTTCTATCTATATTGGAAGCCAGTATGTTCATCTCCATGAGACATCACCAGCTACATCCCCCTTTACGGTCTTATTGGAGCGATCGGATCAGCAGGCAGAGCCCAGTCTAGAGAAGCGGGTGATGATGTATTGTGTACCTTCTCCAGCTTGAATATGGCAATGGTATTATTGGCGAGTTTAGCTTTGGGACTCAGAAAGTGTTCATTAAAGCAAATCCATCTTTTCTCAGATCCTCCTCTGTTCTTACGCTGCTGATTATCCATTTACCAAAATGCCGCTCTGTTACGGCTGCCTCCTGCTATCTGCACATGGATCCCTCCATTCATTTCCACCTTATGACTGGGTTCACCGATGACCTCTTCTCATAGTTTGTTGCAGGGAACCTTTTGATGCGGTATTTTTTATTTATTTATTACATATGATGGTTTCTATAGGCAAAGCTTTAATTTCTCCTTAAAGGGACACTTCTGCTGCCATCATTTGGACTTTAGGGCCTATGATCTCCACCTGGTGCACAAGAAGCAAATCAGTGGTGCGAGAACAGGACCACAGGGGGAGGCCGTGCTGCAGCTTCTCCTAAAGGCAAATCATTACAGAGTGCATAGTAAAGTACTGAAAGTATACTTTATAATGCATTCTTTGTTGTTGATGCTGTATGGGCCACGGAAATGTTCCTTTAAACCGGCAATTTAGTTGCAAGAACTTACTGGGCAATTTGCCAAGAGTAATGTTGCTAAATATTTTGTTACATTTATCTTGTGTTGTCGAATTGCACAAAATTGACAAAAAAGGAGGCATTCGTATGGGGAAAATGTATCAAATTTCACAAGAGAAGGCTTAGGGTAGTTCCAGTAGCACCTTTAAATGAACGACCCCCCCAGTGTAAATGCATAGAGAGAATTACTAGAACCTACCCCTATGTATTTGCACCGTTTCCCTTGTCCCCAACCCCTTGACTTGCAGGAGATGCGTTCAGCGCAGTGTACCGACTACCACTGTTGCGACAGTTCCAGGGGTCTTCCGAAACCCCCCCACCACGCACCTGCAGATAGAGCTTCCATTGAGCTTAATTGGAGTGCACCCAAAACTCACCCAACAGGGGGCGGTGCCCTACTCCTGTGGCTTTTTTCTATACATTTTTGGGGCTTACACTGGCATTATTAATACAATGCCTGCCTCTACAAGGAAGTTCATATATAAAAATGGCAGATTCCATACCCTGCTACCTCCCAAGCAACTATGTTGATATGACAAATACAAAGCACAAACTATAGGACGTTTTTATTAATGCTATTATAGTTAAAAGCGGTAATGGTGACAATTACCCCTAACCTGATTGAAAAACTAATGGATGTTACACTTGGAACAAGCTGTGGAGGACTAGATTTCGGTGGCAAATGATGGCCACCTCTGTTCCCATCGTTTACAGTGTGGGTCTCATGAGAAAGTCTCAGGTTTTAGCTTGATGGTAGAGAGTTTATTTTCATCCAGTTTCTTCACTTTTTTATTTATTTAGATATGCTACGATCAGGCTGCATGATGTGGAATATCAGAGACTTTCTTGCCTGATGCTTTGACTGTAGAACTTCACGTGGAAATCCGACAATATTCTAATAAGATTCACTTTTCAGAAGCTTTCTTTCTACAGCACAATTTCTAGGTTCCCGCTGACAAATGCTTGAGGACAAATGACCTGCACGTGAAGATTTGTGACAGCGCAGCGGATGTGTCCTGTTTCTTCCAATTACCTTTGATAATGTTCACACTCCGAGGATGATGGCCACCGCTGGAGACTTTCTTCCCTTGCTGAAAACATAACAGAAAAGGCAAGGCTTTCAGATCAAATTACCAGCCTTGATTACCACTTCATTCGCTCTCACTGAGATAATGGTAAATAAAAAGACACAAACACTAGAAAGCCATCTGCTAGCTTTAAAAAAAAAACCCTCCAAAATTATGTTTGATGCATCGTTTACCCCTTGAGGACAACGGATATGCCAGGCATGTACCCGTAAAGCATGCAGTCTGCAGCAATGAGCTTAGGAAGCGGTCAACCTGAGCCTAGCCGGTAAAACTGCTGGACGCTATATGATGGTTCCAGAACGTCAGAACGTGGTCACAAGCGCCAAGATGGTGGCACCCAGTAAAGTTCCAAGAGGGCCAGTAAAGTTCCCTTCAGGTCGATTAACGTAATGAAATCAACATGCAGATCAATGGAGTAAAGCTTTCTAGTCATGTGATTAGTAAAATATAAAAAGAAAAAACAAATTTTTTTATAACAGTTAAAACTAGTGGTCTAGTGATTTCACCATGACATAAGGGGAACAATACAGTTCCAAAAAATAGTAAAAAAAAGCTTAATTTTACCCTTAATTAAAATGGCATCATTTAGCCCCATTATTCTAAACCATTAAAACTACTCGAGTGTTTTTAAATAGACCTTGTTTGGTGTCGGTGTTCCAAAGATATATGGTTTGATCAGGTAAATTTTAATTGGCCAGCTTCGAGATTCCCAAATAGGACATGAAGGATGCAGTGTGGCCAAATACACATCTCCAAATGTGAGTTTCAGCCCCCAAACAATCACTTGCATAGGACCACATTATTAGGGTGTGTTGTGGCACAGTGCATTATTACCATGCCAATGTTATTGAAAAACTTACAAACTTTGACAATGGTGGTTGCAGCATTACGTGCGTGGAAAAGGTGCGTTTTTTAGGGGCCCCAAGGGGCGAACAGATTTGAAAAAAATGGCTTGGAATTTCTAGATTTAAGCTCTTTGAGCAGGGCGCTCTCACCTTTCTCCTGTTAGTCAATTGTGTTATGTTACAGACTACTGTTTGATCTGTCACCCAATGTACACGATACAAATGAATGCGCTATATAAACAATAATTAAGAATAATAATTAACAACTTATTGCCAAAAAAAGTGTATTCTAAACAAATAGTCAAATAAATCAGGGAATCTATTTAGCAATTTTTATTAGCTTGGTTAGACGAGTAAAAAGATTTTTTCTACATGATATTTACTAAAAGTTTTTTGTTTTGCTTTAGGTTTATTCACCATTTTTGTTTTGTAGGAAATCAGCTATAAGACCAAAATAATGGTATCTGAAGCAAAAGAAAAATTATAGCCAAATAAGACAGAAATGTTAAAACAGCCATGGTCATGAAGGGTACAAAATATTATATATAAAAACAGTCCTGTCCGAAGAGAATTGCACACTGTGGGCCTCATTTCATTATTGACGCAGTGCTTTTACTTTGCGGAGAGTGTAGTAGATAAGTGAAACAGCCTCCCAGCAGAAGTGGTGGAGGCTAATACAGCAAGAGAATTTAAACATACATAGGATGAAGCTAAGACGTTACCAACGACTGATTAAGCTCTGTGTCTCGACATCAGAAAAAACAGCCAGAGTAGTTCGGCCATACAGTTCTTATCTGCTGTCAAAGTCGATGTTTCTAAGCTAGCTCAATATATACCATGTCAGCAGATAAGAACCAATCGGTTCTTAATCCCTGGCCTTATATCTAGGATAGTCTTGTGCCTACCCCGTTCATGCTTAAACCCCTACACTGTACTAACCTATACCACCTCCTCTGGAAGGCTATTTCACTACCCTTTCGGTAAAGTAATATTTCCTGATGTTACTATTAAACCTTTGCCCCTCTAGCTTATGACTATGTCCTCTTGGTGTGGTAGGATTTCTCCTTTGTAACAAACTCTCTTCCTTTATCTTGTTGATTCCCTTTACATATTTAAATGTTTCTATCATATCCCCCCTGTCCCGTCTTTTTTCCAGGCTATATAGGTTAAGATCCTTTAACCTGTCCTGGTAAGGTTTATCTTGTAATCCATAAACCATTTTAGTAGCCCTTCTCTGCACTTTCTCCAACATATCTATATCCTTCTGGAGATACGGTCTCCAGTACTGTACACAATACTCCAAGTGAGGTCTCATCAGTGATCTGTACAGCGGCATGAGCACTTCCCTCTTCCTACTGCTAATACCTCTCCTTATACAACCAAGCATTCTGCTCGCATTACCTGCTGCTCTACTGCATTGCCTGCCTACCTTTAAATCCTCAGAAATAATTACCCCTAAATCCCATTCCTCGCACGTTGAGGTTAGGACAGTATTGGGTATTCTGTACTCTGTCCTTGGAGGTTTTATGCTCCAGGTGCATTATCTGGCAGCCTACTGATCCTTTCTATACTTTGATTTTTATTGTAAAGTGAATCCAGAACCCACACAGTGCAATTATTTACTTACCGGAAAGAAAGAATATACATAGGATCGAGTGTTAGCAGGATTAGAACGAGGGACTTAACTGATACTATTGCAAATCGTGTAGAAGTAGGCAACTCCCATCATGGAGCAGCAGAGACTAATGGCCGTAAGCATCTCCGAGGACAATCAATGGATCAATGCTTCATTTTATAACAGTCTGCACCACCAGAAATAAATCAATATCTAAATCTTAGCAAGTCCTTTGAAATCTGCAGCTACACATTAACGTTAAAGGGGAAGTCCTATCATACAGCCAACTGGCAGCTGCCTAGGGTACGGAGCTGTAGGGGGCACAAACATGAGGACCCCCCCCCATAATAGCACAGAACGTATACCCCAACTATACAGCAAATTACTAAACATTACACGCGCATAGCTTCTATACCTAGAAATAGAAAATATCAAAACTGAAAGGATTTTAACCCATCACAGTCAATAGGAAAATGTATTTTTAAAAACCTTTTACTTTGACCAACATACTGTGGCCTTTGTGGTATTATATATGTAGTTTTTCTTGCCCAATGATCATTCCTGTTCCTAACATAGAACCTGGCAGCAGAACCCCAACTAATGCAGCACCCAAGTTTTCTATGATGTGAGGGGAAACCTTGACCGCTACTATATTGTGCTCGCTCCAATCTTATTTTCACAGAATTCATCCTGTAGACGCTCTACATCAACCGCCGTGTATTTCAAAAACAAATTGCTCAAGCAAAACAGTTGTAAATAAATAGTGAGAAGATATCTGGTTTCCATTCCCAGTGATAAGCTGAGCCATTGATGTCCCACTATACTTTTAATAACTGTGACATGTAAACATGCCTATTGCAGTGTCTCACTGCCACCACTAGAGGGCACCAAACTTCTAACAGCTGAAACTTCACCAGCAGGGGGCAATGCATGTGATCTTCCTAGTAGAATAAAGCATTCATCTCCAGGCCTGTGGTCAGATATTCCTGCCCTTTGTGTAAAGTCCACTTTTACATAGGTTAGGACATCCTAAGCATGTATACTTTGAACTGTAATTAGTTAAAAGTTAAGGTAAAAGTTTTGGTACTTTGGGGGTGGGGTGATGAGGGTACAAAATAACAGAATTTACTGCACACCATATAAAAAAAACTTTATTTACAGAAGAAAGAAGCATTCTGGCAGAACACTGTGCTTACCAGTTAGGAACTTTGATGTGACAGTTCTGGAGTAACGGGGCCCTGGCTGTTTTGTAAACATAAAGATCTAGGACACTGAATGATTTGAGGCTTTTTGTGTATCAGAAATTGAGAATTGCCTAAGAAAAAGGTGTCTCAGCAAGTATCAATCTACCCCTATCCTTTCAAAAGAAGTCACATTTTGTGATTTCTGCTCTTTAGCTACAAATAAGCGATTTCATGTGCTAGACCAGTGTGGAAGGGTTAACTTTGTGAGTAGTAATTGTCCCCTTGGTGTGCGCCGAGGCTCCGTCTGATGCAGAAGTGCTCCAGGAGGTCAGAGTAACGAAGCAGATCACTAGGAGAAGCCAATTACCAGAAAAGAAAGTACAGAAAGAACAATTGTGGCTTCTAAGTGCCCATGACCAACGAGAGCGCTGTATCTAGGCTGGAACTTGCTCTGCATGGCAGTAGAACAAATGGAAGGAAAAGAAATAATTAGGCTACAGTATAACAAGACATGCTGGCATTTAACCTAGGCCAGCTGTTATCCAAAAGGAACCCGTCCAAACCAGACAGACAGTGGCAGAAATCAGAGTTTAATTTTAATGTTATTCTAGAATTCTTTGCGTATGTACGCCAAACGTATTGCAGTAGCGCATGTGCAAACTAAGAAGGTAATAACCACTCAAAGATTCAGCCCAGTTTTTAATTAGCAGGTACTCGAAAGGAAAGAAAAAAAAAAGTTACTGTTTGGAGATGTTGATGAAGAACAGATTTCCAGCAATAATCACCTTAGAAGAATGAAAAGGGATCATTCCCAACCAAAACACAAACGGAATTCAGGTAACGCGTTAAACACTACGTATCACAGTAAGTTCAGAGATCTTCAGTGCACACTCCGCTTACGTTATCAGAAAATCACACCTTAACCTGCAACGCTCACAGCAATTGTATTGACTGCAATAAAAATGCCTCATATTCTTATCTGACATAAGACAATACGACACCGAGAACGTCTGGTTACGAGCCGCACGAAAAGCCCCAGCATTACATTCACAACACTTGCATTTGTTTGAACCTTCGGATTGTGTTAGGATAGCTGAGCTGGAAGCCAGTTTTCACCACTTTATGAATGGGATATCCCACCGAGCTCTTGGGTTTGGGTCATACCATTTTAAGATAATACAAGGAGATAATTTGTCAGTACTTTTCATAATAATACTCACAATTTGGGTTCAAATTGGACTGTTTGGAGTCAAGAGTTGGGGAAATTACTATAAGCCACAATTTTTTTTTTTTAAATCGACAAAAATAAAAGTCACTCTCTAGCAGGATTTTGAAACTAATCCATGAGCTAATTAAAGCCAAGAGACAAAATGTTCCCTAGATCTTGAGTAATGGGTGATGTTTATCTATACATATAGGCTTCGGCTATCGCCTCATGATCACTGAGCTCACGATCTGTGTTTTATCAAAACAAGGCTTTTTTGTTAGACTGCCTTCTGCCAAAACGCGCATGGAGAACGATGCTAACACATTGACTCATCCTTACGCACCGGGCTCCGGTTAGTAAAGTAGTTAAGAGGTTGAGTAAATAAAACCGTTTATACCTTTAACCAGTCACAGAGTAAGATGCAGGGCGATATCCGGATGTTGATCTTTATATGATAATTTGCCGAAAGATGAAGTGTTTGAACAGATCTTCTTATATTCCCAGATACCCGCTAAGGTCCGCTAGTAGGAAACATGTCATCTCCATGTCACTTATAACACTAACAAGGAGGATGTTACCATTTTTTTATGGGGGGGTAAAATTAAACCCAGTAAGCCCCCTGAATAGCTGTGGGGTGTTCCTTTAACCCTTTCACGACAAAGCCCGTACATTTATGGGCTCACAATGCATCGTCTTTAAGGGGTTAAGGCAGAAAGGTCCGAACATAAGTTGTTTTTTTTTTAATGAACGGAGGCAGGGTTTGTGTCCATTATAAGCAGCTTCACAGATCAACCAAAACACAGGAGTACAGGTACCGACTTACCGATGGGCCCAGTTGTAATCGCAAAGAAAATAGTATAACACCACATAATAAAACAAATCGGGGGAAAAAAAATTTGCCCAAAAGGAAACATGTCAAAAATATTTTATTAGCCCTTTTCTTACTGCATTACAGTTTAAATCCAAGAGGGAAAAAACCTTAGGAATAGCCCTTGATAAAACATGGGAGGTTAGGCAGATCACGTACACACATGTACACACACACACACTAAAAGCCACATCACATGGCAAGATGCAGACAGACAACATTTCCAGCAATTAAAGTGTTAATGCACTTAGAATACTTGTTCCATGATAGAACCTTCCGGAGGCACATTACGTTCTAGCCTCGCCTGGGATTGGTAAAAAGGAAGCTAAAATATTGAGGGGTTGAAGTTCTATTTTTCTCTCTCTATAAATGAACAAAACCCAATTCCTCTTTAAGCCGTCAGGTACTAGCTCAGAAACTCTTACTATCGCAGAACCAATACCTGTAAATACATTTAAAGATTATATATATATATTTATTCACAGATGCAAAATAAAAAAAATAATGGAAGATAAATTTGTATTCCATCTCCCTGCTACCTCTGAGGCTTCTGCTTACTTAGAACTTGAGCAGATATATATACACATATCTATAGGGGATCTATAGCATTGCTGAAAGATTGCTACACATTATAATACTTTCTTTGCATAAGCGGGGGTGGGGGAGATAGACTTGTTCACTAAAGTCAATACCTGTCCACTTACACTTACATAGCCATCCACATGGCTTTGATTACACAGCGAGTGCCACTATTTAGAATTAGCAAACACCATATGTGATGAAAAGTAGCATTATTACTAGGGAGTCCAGGTAGAGGAGTTCATACAAAATAGTCATGGAACAAATGTGCGCACGGATAAGAGGAATCATGAGCCGACAGATAATTCACCGGCAGATCCCACGAATGCTCTGCTAGGATGCCGATTAGGCAGCATTCACATTGCTGGAATTACATGCAAATACAGCAGGGCTACTGAAGGAGATCTGAACACCTGCCAGCGCTGTAAGTCCACTGACTGTTTAGTAGCATCCCGCAGTCAAAGACGGCGTCTGGTGGAAACTAGATACACTAACTGATGGGTGCAGAAGCATTCTGGAAGAGAGAGTGTATGAATGCATGTATGAGTGTATGAATGAGTGTGCATGTGTAGCAATAGTCTTGCTAGACAGGGTCTAGACTAGAGCAGGAACATGACAAAAAACCAACACACACAATAACGTGTTAATGGAGAAATTCAGAAGAAACACATAGTATTCTCCAGTTTACTCCAGAAGCCAAATTTAACTTTGCAACCTGCGACCGTGGATTCAGTGCTGTGAACACATACTGAATGACATCAAATAAGGTGGATTTTTTTTTAGCAGAGGAATGTTTAATAAAAGTGCCAAGTACAACATACCACATTGTGGCAAAGTAAGGTTAGACATATTGTATTAGTAAGGCCTTTAAGCGAACTGAAATATATTCAGATTGATAGATAATAGGAAATTATATATACACACGGTCACTTTTTTTCATAAAAGTGATGTGTAATACCCCAACCTTTCCAGTCTACGTAGGTACAAATTAAAAACAAACAATTGTACAATTTTACAGTGTTATAGTAAGGCCTTCAGAATACAATGCAGTACTGGTCACTGGCATGCTGTGGGTTAACAATTCTAACACCTTGGTCTAGTAGAAGTTGAAACTTGCAAAAAAAAAAATAAAATACAAGATTAGATAACGGAAAAAAAATGGTTTCATTTTGGTATTTAATAAATAAAATAACCAATATTTTAAAGGAAAAACATGGGGATTCCGAAAGTTCCCATTCTTACCAGAGTAAAATTAAAGGAATGTCTACCGGACGTGTCACATTTCAAGATCAGCTGTCAAACATAACGTAATGACATTATTAAATATCCCAATTTAAGATTTAATATGGACCGGTGGATGGTAAATGTACAATTTAAGCCGTATTTGTTCTTCACCTAAATCGTATCAATTTATATACATTTTTATGGTTCGGATGGAGTTCCAAAGAACTGAGGCTTTAAAGCAAAAACAGTTACATTACTATGCTCTCATTCAACACGTTAGTCCAAAGATTACATACCTGTGCGTGCCTTCGAGGAACGCACTGAAAAGGAAAAAAGTTCAGCCGGGGGGGTAATAATAATAATATTAAAAAAAAAAAGAAACCTCCAGATATTTGGGCAGGATTGAAGCTCAGCATAAACGACATTAAAACAAAGGACGAGTGCAGAATATATGTTGCATGTGTTCTAATTTCCCTTTGTGGATAAACAGAGGCCACAAATGAAGCCCTCGTGGAAACGGCTATTGGTTTCTTACGGCAATCGGCTTATCTGTTACTCATTGATGTTTAAAGAGGGGAAAACCTCCACAATCATGAGTGGGTCCTGTTAACGTCCCAAAGAGAATACACTTGTGACTGCAGTTAGGGGCAACGCAGTCCCACGTATAGCCTGTCAGTTGATTTCTTTATACATAGTCCACTAGTGTTAAAGCAGTTTATAAAAATTAAACAAAAAAAGACAAAATTAGGGGTCTGCAGGAGGACGAACGTGTAGGTTGTGACACCTCCAACCCCACAAGATACCCATCACTGCCCTCATTCATATACACGCAGCACCCAATTGTTCCAACATACTCCCGACTACATCATCTAAAAAGGTTTTGTCTTGGTGCGGCTCAGAGAACAAATAAAAAGGTTAGATTTCTTTGCATCTCGTCATTGGGTGCGTCAAATAAAACGGTTAAAACCAAAATTCAGCTTTCTGGGCACTTCACATTCTCGAGCCTCTTTCTTGCAAAATCTGTAAGACAAATAAAAAGGGATGGGTGTGACGTGGAGAAATATCCGCACGAGATCCACTCATTCTTAGCTGGAAGACTAGATGACACAAAGCGAGAGAAGACTACATACATAGCAAAACACTAGGTGATCGGGATCAGGAGCGGCTATTCACTAAAGAGAAGGGGATGAATGCTTGATGCCTTAATAAGTCTGATCCATGGGGTACATCCGAAATAAAAGGCATGATTCGGCCCAACTTTAACCTCTTCCCAAATATTACAGATGTGAATCCCCCCCCCCAGTCCTACATTTACAGATTAAAAGTCACGATTGTGTATTAAATACCTACCTTAGACGCCCCACGGGTAAAGGCATTGAGTTTCCCCATTTATAGACTTGGATCACACCTTCCCATTAATTTATGCCCCATTAAGTCAATCTGCCTTTAAGAGCGGGTTAGGGAAAAGGAGAAGTTTAGGGTAGGAAAAGCTGGCCTTGCCACCCAGAGATCTCAACAGTCATGACGTTGCTTAAATGTCTAAAGCCAATGACACCAACCGCCAAACAGAAAGCACACGCTGTAGTTGGTCACCATTAGCTATTCTAGAAGTTGTGCCGGCGCCATTAGGGAACGCTGCCATAGAGCTCTGCTCATGTACCCTCACAGGGTAAAGCAAGAGGGCTTCTGGAGGCAACACTCTGAACACAAGTTAGGAGACGTGCGCCTCTCTGATCATAGATGAAGATGACAAAGCAACTTACTCCACGAGACGCACACAACGGCCAGAGGTGGGTTTGGAAATATTATTCAAGACCGTAGTTCTTGCACAGGGGTCTGGTGTTACGTAGCCGTCGGTTTATCGAATAATAATACAAAGCAGTTATTCACCACGGACCAACTTATGCCAGCAGGTGTATTACAAGACCGCGGAGAGTCTGCATGACGCAAGGCGCATAACAAGTCAAGATTACATTAACCCCCCATTCCATAGCAGATAGGATGAGACGCTGACATGGACATGGTTCCTTTTTAGGACTTGGCAGTGCTACGCCAGCCGATAGGTCATACATGTACGTATAAAACAGAATAAACTCCCCAATAAAAATCTGGGAATATTTTGTGGCAGAATACAGCACCATATTATAAAGTCTTAGCCCAATGTTGGCTGGGATTAGACACATTTTGCTGCCGCGTAATGTTTAGTAGACCAGGCAATCATAGTGCGCTGGAAATATATTGGCAGCCAGAAACCCAGATAACAGAAATTGTGGATGTGGCATTTTACACACCTTTGAGACAGTAAAATTTAATAGGTTTTTAGCTTTCATTTGTCTAATCCTCGAGAATCCTCAAGCATAGCAGGAGTTCTATTAAAAAGCTACGGATGCGCACTAAGTCGAGGTATCGGGAACAAACTTAAGAGAATTAAAACAGAAGCAGAAGTAATTAAAGAAAAAAAGTGCAATGGATGATGAGGAATGTGAAACAGAGACCTTTTAGACTACAATCGATCGGCCAACGCACTGCGTGTACAGAGAAGAGATGGGACATTATGGGTACATATTAGGTATCCTGGGGCGGCTGGGAGGTTGAACGTAGGGTCAGGAACAGATCTGGGGGAACTGTGGGAGATTTGGGAAAGCAATCTCTCACCAGCGAGTTAAAACTTAATCAGAGTCATTCATATCGTAATCCGTCTCTTCGTCCTCACTCTGTATGGAGCATGCAGCATGCAAGTGCGAGAAAGGGAGCGGAAAACAAAGTTAAGTGAAATAAAGCAAAAAGTAATAAAAAGAAGAAGAAGTATTAAGCAATAAAAGACAGCCACTAAGATGCTGGGGTGAAGAAAAAAAAATATATATATATAGGAGCACACAGTAACGATTTCCTAGCATGAGGCTAGAAAGGTCTTGTAGTATTCTGGTTTCTTTCCAAGATAATGAACTTGCTCCTAACTCAAATTATTAGGGACCGTCCACTGAATATCAGCATTGCCACTTGTGACAAGGGAGAAACCCTGCATGGTGACAATTTGTCACTTAAAACAAATGTGAATCTAGATTTTATCTAAACGTGATCTCCAGAAGCATCTCTGAGGACCTTAGCGGGATGCCCTCCTCAACACACATTAACCTCCATATTCAAGAACGGCTTTCTGGCCAAATCTCACTCTATGGCACGGGAAAACCTCCGACCTGGTGCAAAATATTCGAGACCAACTAAAAAGTGACCGTTAGACAGAAAGGACTTTCTAAGGAGAGCTCTATCTTTCGAAGCGCGAGGGGCGTACGCAGTTAATGTGGGAGATATAATTGTGATTTTTTGTTTTGTTATCACACCTGCTTCAGGCCAGGGGACGCTCGCTTCCCGCAGAATCTGAAGCCAAACGTTGCCAGCGTTTTATAAAGAAACAGAGTGTTACATTATTGCAGGAAAATACCCGGGTTACTAGATATCAGGACCCATAGGGTAACACGCAGGCGTTGGGACTGTTAGAGCGCTTACCTTTGCTTTCTCGCTGGGTTCACTAGTTGTGCCGTATTGCGTATTGTGCAACTCTTTCGAGACAACACACAAGAACTCTGCTTGATCTTCGTTTCCGTAGTTGTAGGACGACCCAATACTGACCAGCTGTAAAAGAAAGCAGAAAAGTCTGTTAACGGATAGGAAATACAAAAACCTTACAAATTAGAGTGTGCGTGTGGGGGTGGTGGAAAGCAATAAAATGTAAAGACGGAACGATATGGAAGACGACAGACCACAGAATTAGAGGACACCAATCGTGACAAGACGGCACACAGACCTCCTCTACGCGTTATTCTACCCAAACGGCGCCGGTGTTAATCTAGATGGAAGATGCCCCTTTTCGGATGCTGCCGGGGTGGGAGGCATTTGTTATAATGCGCAGAAATACATTTATACCCTTCTTGGTTTATTTACCGATCTGGGAGTTTGTAAGAACGCTGACCATTTAAACTTGCCAACTTTATTATTCATTATGCTTGGTTGGGGGCCTGTATAACATACACTATAAAAAAAAAAAAAGAGGCAATGCGCATCCATTGAACTATGCATTATATATTATCTGTAACGCGTCTCGCTCTGCACCCAGAATTTCTGGGAACACGGGTCATTTGTAGGGAGTGTGAAGTTTCGGGGAGGGAACAAAAACTTTCTTTATGCAATTGGGGATTTGCATGTACAGCGTCCTAATCTCAGCTCATAGAAACAAAATAAATACTCTGTAGAAAGAGCCGTAAACAGCGCTGTGTTTCATTGCAAAGGCGGAACGGCGCGTGACGTCATCTCCAAATGTAACAATCTCTGTGCAAGTCTGAACTCGCTGAAGTCCCAGAAGAACCAGCCTCGCCAGCGCAAAGTCATGAGAGAAGCATTCATATGATAAACATCTAAGAGGCGACAACAGGAGACGTCATCCTCTACAGGCAATGCTTCTTGGGGTGGCTTGTAAAGGGACGATCACAGTTCCAGGACACAGAGGGTGTGAGCTTCGGGGGCAACACAACCACCGTAGGGTGGGCAAGCAAAATGTTTTATGCTCGCAGAGCAAAGAGAACGTGTGGCCCCTGGGAGCGCAGTGATGGATGCCCAACAAGGCGTCATTAGAACTCTCAGGTAGGAGGATAGAATTTGACGATACATTCCCAGCCCAAATACTGAAGGCTTGGGATTAATGGATTGCCAATAACCCAACAAGCAGTCTCTCTGTTAATGGTATGAAGAGCGTTAGGAATCATTAGTAAAAAAAAGGGAAATAGGAACTTTGGTTTTAAATAATTTGTTTGCATGATAAACCACGTGTGTCATGGGTGAGGGGTACATGCTCTGCGCAGAATCACGTAAAGGGAAATGACACCAACGCCAATCAAAATACCGCAAGGGTCACAGAAACCAATAGGAAGAGCTGCTGAATGGGACACTTTAATAAATAATGACGCTCTTGGAGTAAATATTAAACCTTGCACTTTGTGTAAAAGACGTGATGTGGGATTTGCCTGGGACTCTAATACATTTGGTTTGCAAATCAGTTCCTTCCTGGACGAGCAGACGCGTGGTTAATGAGTAGTTAGCAGAGGCATGAATTGTCTAAAACTCCCATAAAGAATTGCATGAAGTGGTTACTGAGAGCTACTGACCTATAGAGTGCAGGAGAAGCGCAAAATTATATTATATTATTTTTATTATATGTATTATAAAATACATAAAAGCAGAAATCTACAGTTTCCTGAAATAACTCTAGCGTACTTTCTAATGCCAAGCGTTCGCCCAACAGTCATATAGAAAGCTCATCTAAACTCGTACAGCTACGAAAATGAGTTGGAACCACCGTCCGCGGAACACAGACTGGGGGCATTCACGAAATCCGCATCAGCTACGAAGGTTACACGATCTTATGTAGTTTAACCCCTTCACGGCCAGAGCCTTTTAACCATATCTGTTCACCCACGATTCCCCTTTCCCCATGTTTAGTGTACCCACGCAAATTACATCATCACTATATATAGCACTATTTAAAGCGTGTTTTTTTTTTGTTCAGTATAGGCCGTTATTTAGCAAGAATAAAAAAACCTCCAGTTTCTAGCATTTATCGTCAAAACGATACCGGCCGGACAGTACAGAACACTAATCAGAATACAGATGGAAATGGTGCGGCCCTCAGGCTGTCGGCATACACATTCACCCACAAATTACAGTCCTCACTATAAAAGGTGTCAGAGTATATTCTCTTTTTCAGGTCATGCATGAAGTGGCTGAAAGATTCACGAACAAGGAAAAAAATATATAAAACTAGCAACGTAAGACAGAAATAAGCCATGCCCAAGCGCAGAAGAGAGAAGACGCCAACATGCAAGACTTTCCAACATGAGATGGTGTTCTGCATCATCATTACCAATCTAAACTGGGAACATTGGAAAACCAAGGATATTGAGTCCGCCATATTGCTGCCCCTGGCGGGGGCCACAAAGTTCCCAGTTATGACATCAAGGCTTCCGTAAGTAAAATTATAATAGATATCATATAGCAGCTGGTTAATGAGCGACCCGTTATAACTTTCTAGCCGGGGGATTTTCTTTAACCATCTCAGCTGGCAGGACCTGCGACATTTCGTTGTGGGTGCAACAAGGGACCTCAATTACAGAAAAGGGGGCTAAACCCCCCCCCCAAAACATCCCATTGGTGTAAAGGAAGCGAAGTGGAAGGCCATGCATATCTACAGAGACACTCGGTATAGGAAGGAAGACAAGCAGAGAGCTGCGTGCAACACGGGACACACCTCGCCGCTGCACTTCTGACGGCTCGTTTCCTCCCCTTTCACTTCCCTTGACACAATGAGCAGAAATTCTGATTGATGAGCCCGCCCAAATCCATACATGGAACCTATACTGACAAACTGCAAACAGCCACAGTGAGAGGAGACATCGGGCGTTCCATACATCGGCCACGGCGAAATAACGTACGCGACATTATGTTCATACACAAGTATATCAATGCTGAAATAAAATACACTATACAAGGATGTCAAAACATGGGCAAATGTAAGGTTAAGCATTTGTCTCGTTGCTCGTTGCTAGTTTAACGATCCCCTAACGTTAAAACCAACCTTGTGTGCGGCATTATCTAAGTTATAGGAATAGTTATGGAAAACTACAAAAGAAATGCCCTGGCCGGATTGTAAACTGGGGCCAAGTTATAAAGTAATAAAGCAATATTTTTCTGGTGACGGGAAGGAGAAAATCTGTCGGAGGAAAGAGCTGGCCTCCCATTAGTTGGATAACTTACATTACAATTATTTGGTGCTGTCCATTTATTTATCCATTACTCTGGAGGAGCCAAAAACATCTAAAGATCCCCCTAAAAGGACATTTTAAACAAATCAGTCTCAGCTCATCACCTCAATACACAGTTTTGGCTACCTTAGATTATGTTTTGAGCGGCTGTACGAAACAGATTAATTCTAATAAAGACACAAGGTGTCAAGCATCCTGTTCGATGCCCGTAGAAAACTGACCTGTTTCTCATGGATGATCAGGATATTGAGCGCGTTAACAGAAATACTCTGGACAGCCAGGTTGATACATTTAGATATTCTTCAAAAGCCCAAAATGACCCTCTTACAAACTACGCTGAACGACCGGATCCGAAGCATACGATTCTACACGACATCAGCAGCAGCTCGCTTACCTGTTCAAACTTCCAGCCGTCAGACATCGTGGAGACCATCTGTGTAAGTTCTTCCTCCTGGCACTGCAACACTCTGTAAACGTGTTTAACGGGGATCTGCAAGGCAATCGGAAAGTCTTACGCACCGTTCACGAGAATAAAAAAAAAAAATTTAAAAAAACGCAAACTTTTTTTTTTAAAAAAGTTTCAAACGCGCTCCTATCGGAGGTTGCAAGTTCACGATGACTGGACTGAGCCCCCCATCCTCCGGGGTCGTCACAAGTAACTTGAAAAACGTATAACTTACGACATTTTAGAAAATACTGCTTTTAGGCCACTTATCTGAAAAGTGCGACAACCACAGAAAAAGCACTCAGTGTATCGATTTCCGAGACATACGCACCGCTTCCCATAATGTCTTTAGGTCTCCATCACACCCAATTAGACCGTAAGATTTCCCTGCCTGGGAATTCCCTGGCCTTAGAGATTAGCACTTAGCGGGGGCTTTTTTTTTTGGTTATTTATTTTTTATGCATCTTAAACTTTGATTGCACCGAAGATTAAGGGAAACAATTTAAAAACTAAAAACGCGTCAAGTCCCCTTTTGCGAGACGGAACGCTCGACAATCCAGTGTTTGTGTCAGCCGAGGCACAGATGTTGTTAGTATTATCCGTCGTGGCTAAATTTGCGATTCGTTATCTGGTGACGTCAATAATCTCGGCTCGAGCGAGTGTTTTGTCTGCTCTCGTCGAGATAATTTATACGCGGAGGGCACTTTGTTAATGTTGTCCAGCGTCTGCCGGCCGGGGACTTCCTTTTAAGGAATATTTAGAGCATTTTATTCTCCTCCGTTTACCGAAATGCCAGCAGATCCAGAACAAACTGTTGATGCTAGGAGTAAAAAGCATTAAACAGTTTGTCTTTTGGAATTACACGGTGGTGTGAACGGCAGGAGAATATGAACAAGAACCCGTGTCTGCACACACGCATTCGGGATGGGGGGGGGGGGTGGGTATAAAAAGGACAGACTTAGTTATTGGGCAAGGTACGACAACCTGATCTTTAACTGCGAGGTATGAGCAAACCATGAGGTTTAATAAAAACTGATTTAATGGAACTTTGGCAGATAAATTGCCAAAAATCAGTAATCTAGCGACAGGTAATACGAACCGCCAGGACTACGAGATGTGCCGTAGGTAAAACAATTATAAGATCCACCAATGCTAAGTAGAATTTTACCTACATATTCCAAAATATCTATAGTTGTGAGGGTTATTCTCATACAGTTGTTTTTTAATGATATATAAATACAAGATTAAGCCTCTAACATAGGAAGCTTATCAAGCTAAGCGCCAAGATGTTTCTGGCATGAAAACCAACATGTTAACAGTAACCGAGTACTTAAGCCTGGCTGTAGAGCAGCGAGAGACGTGACCCATATCCCCAGCTGACCCCACGCTTTTTAAATGCGAGAGATCCTGGTCCGGCTAAAAATAGATTCCAAACAGCCTTATCAGACAATGATCCTAAATCCCAATGTAATCGTTCGTCAAGGGTAAAGCGTCTGCTTACGGGCTTCCAGCCGCATGATGTGCAGGCAAAGTGTTTACATCAGCTGTAGCCCCCGCGGTGAAACATCTGGCGGTGCCAGGGCCGCGCCATGCCAATCACCACAATAGAGCATTTTACCTGTAATGTCTTGCTGTCTCTCTCTCTTATTCTGTCCTTTACAAGTTTAATTAGGGAAGTGATGTTATAAAACTCGGCTTCCTCCAGAACACCTGCGAGAATAAGTACACAAAGGCAAGAGTTTCAATGAACTATAGCTAAGCAGCAATGTAAATGTAGGGATTAATACACAAAACGGCCAGTGTGGCAACATAGACATTAAATATACAGTATATATAACACCTCTTCCCCATCCAGAACACCCATAAACAGGTGTGTAGTAGGTTTGGTGTGCTTTAACACCTTTGGATTGGATGAAATCCTCAAATTGGGGTTTGACGGGCCAAGAGGTTTCAAATACTTAACTTGTTCTCCTTAATAGACATAAAGTTAATAAATTTTTATATTATATATATATATTTTTTTTACACATTAAACATAAAGGCAAAGGGTCTGGTCACCTTCTAAATGCCCATTGCTGTATCAAACATTTGCCCAAGTATTACACAGAAGCTGAGAGACTTAATAGTCAGTGGCAACCAGAAGCCAGTTACAGGGCTGTGCTGAGCGGCGTCTGCTTGGTGCAAGAGACACACCTTGGAGACATCCAAACGAACTGGAAATACAGCTTTACGCACAGAGAACAACCATCAACACTCAACTCTTGGGACACTCAACCAGCAGAGCTGTCAAGGTTTGTCTTAACCCGTGCCAGACATAAAAAGCCCGTACTCATGTCACACTAACCAACTTTTACATGTTGCCCCCTATTTCCCTTGTGTTATGAATTCATAGCGGTTAAGGCAGGTTCGGCAGCTTACATGACAGGCCAGATACTTTGGCCCCCTCCTACCAGCTGACGGCCCTGACAAACTAAAACAAAAAATAAATAAAAAGTTTCATTACATTTAGAGGTGGTAACGCTCACCTTCTTCTGCTAGGTCTCGGTTTATCACCAGCTTGCCATGTCTCAGGTAGTTCAATACTGGACCAAAATACGTGGCGTCTCTGTCTATTAAATAGGCACCGGTCTCATCCTGAGAAGAAGAAAAGAAAAATCAGCATATACGATACTGTGTGTGTCTACCATGAAGCCTTTGAGGACGAAAGAAGGATTCAGTTAACAAATTTAAAGACATGAAGTCTTCAATTCTTTGCTTTTTACCAATTTTAGAACTATAACGCAAACAGATGACACAGGCAGGTCCACAAGATGGCAAACACGACAAAATAACATATTAGAATTAAATCACCCCCCCCCGAGGAATTTCATATGACGCCTTTACATTATACCATATAAATTATTAAAACTAAAATAAAACATGAAGACGTACAACCCCTATAGAGTCTGTGAGCTCTCTTAGTAGCGCCCCAGTTGTCCCGAACAGCAGGTAACATGGAACCCAGAGGTCCTCAGTCTGCTCAACTATTGTATAAATTCAACGTTCTTCATCCATAACGGAAATAGGAGGATTACTGTGGTGTGAGTGTGTGTGTCGTATGTCATGATGATGATGATGTCCATCTGATGACAATGCCAGGGATTTAATGCTAGGCTGCAATGTGTGAGAAGTCCGCTTCCATGTCTTGGTCAAGCGTGTCTATAAGTAAAGATTAAACTTTGCGTTGAAGCTCTTTCTGAAATAAAAAGCTACAAACCCAGACTGGTACTAGACGTAAAGAAAAAGAAAAAAGTAAAAAAACGCATCAAACATCGCCTCCTAAACGCTCTGCAAAGTAACGCAGCCGGATATTGTCTGAGTGTAACAGAATCTACATGAATAATGTATGCAGCATTAAGGATAAAAGGATTCTATCAGAAGAAAAACACGATATCCACAGGAAATACTTTATATATTATATATGTATATTTAAAAAAAATGAATATTTCATAGTCTGAATTTTTAAGGCACTTTCACCAGTCATCAAGAATTCCTATTGGCCTAAACGCACGGCTTGATGATGGCAGAATGATCCAGTCACCTTCATTCCATGACAACCGTTCTAATGCGACTGTTGAGAACCTTAAGGGAATTTTGGCTGATTTCAAATCTCTGAGATAAATTGCAGTTCCAAAAAAAAGATAAAAAAAAATTACCAGATCTGTATCTGTTTTCTTTGAAGTTTTAATCACGTAGAATGCAAATGAAGAACATCTTCCTGCTCCTAACCCAACGGCAAGAGGTTTCCTATATACAAGACGCGCGTTCATTGCAAAATGTACGACATCTTTATATACGAGTAAAGAATCCTTGCAGGGAAGGGTTGGTTAGTAAACGGCACCAAGGACGACATTTCTGTGTCAGATTTAGTGGAGTAGATGGAACAGCAGCTTTAACTCAGGCCCTCCATTCAAAAGATACGATTTCAGTCCTGGCGCCAAAGAAGACCGGTGACGGGGGCAACCTAATCCAATTAATAGCCTAGCGAATATTTGTTATACATATGGATTTTCTTTTGCCCCAGATTTCCTAGATGTTTTTTCCAAATACAGAAAAAAAAGAATCTATTAAAATCAATTTGTAAGAACTTGATGATCAGCCGCGTGTCGCCTGTACATACAACGAACAGATGCTTCGAGTTAATTATTTTAATTTACCTTCTTTTGACATCTCGCTAAAGAGGCATCTAAACAAGCCAGGAATCCCCAAGGTGCGCATCGTTTTCCCTTCGTACGTTTCCGACACGCGTTACTAAATTAGAATAATGACTGTTGTGCAACCGGTAGCTCGACATATCTGGGCGCAAGCAGCCGGGGTCCCAAAAAAGCCCCCAACGGCACCAAACATCCTGCTTGAGTTATGGTGACCAGAAAAAAAAATCTAAGCAAATAACCGGTAGGGGTGAAAATAAATACAAGTTATGTTCCGTTTTACTATAGAGAAAGTAACTTTTTCCGACTGTACAGCCCGTAATATTTTACATGTTTGTCTTTTAAAGGGACACTCCTGCAATCATGCATTTTAATACATTAATACATTAACATGCATTTGGTCCCCTTAAATGTTCATGTGGTCCATTTTGCAAATGCACAGGGGGATTCTGCAGAATACACCCCCCCCAATGCATTTGGCCCTGCAAGAGAAGCACTTAACCAAATGCATCTCCCTGAGACAGCGATACTCCCATTCATTTCATCGGAAGTACATAAACATTGTTTAAAAGACAAAAAGGCCCCCACCAAGTCCCTGTACCATCTGGTACTGTATATACAGCGTGTATTGTACTGCAGAATGTATGGATTAAACTAAAAATGCCCCAGAAGAGCAATTATAGCAACCAAAATATTTAGTCGACTGATCCAAGCGTTACTCTGGACCCTCCCACGATGGGTTAAGTAATAAGCCCACGTCTGCATGTGTGTGTTACGTGTGTTTATGTCTTTCTGTGCGATCAGGAGCAATAAGACAGCAGGAACCGTGATAAGCACACGAGGCTGGGTACATGTGATCGGGAGGCTTCCGGAAGAGAACGTTCTGAAGAACCACAGCCCATACGAAGAACGAGGCGCGGGTGCGATTTACCGTGATCAGTAGAGCTTTGTCTCTCACGCCGTCTGGCGAGGATCCTGGAACAAGCCTCAAAAAAATAACGCAATAAGAAAATATAGACGTGTATAGGAAAAGTTATAAAGATGTGATTATATATACATTAAGCTTGTAGAAAGGTCTTCAAAGGGTTCGGTCTTCTGAGCAATGCCTCGATATAACTGCACAGGCAGTGGGGTAAAATAAGGACAATCTGAGGAAAAAAAAAGGTTGCCTTCACATATAATTGCCCATAATGGGAGGAACACAGAATTCCAATTCCCATCGCAGTGAGCTACTGGTCCCGAAGCCTTCTCCACGCGCTCAACGTGCCAGATCACTACAAAGACCAAGCTGAAGCAGCCGTACAGTGATCTTTTAGCTTAAGTAGACACGATATTCTGTGCTAAAAAGACCGGCATGTCTTGTTTTCTCTAGGGAGGGGAACATTGATCTACTAAGTGGGAATAACCGGACAGCCCGGCCAAGAGAAGCGATCAGGAGAAAGCTCCATTAGTAATCATTACAGGCACGTACTACCCGGCTACTGCCGTCATTACACCGGAGGCTGTGAAGACCTCATGTCATGGACCATTTGAGATACTGGTTTGAATATGTGCACATACAGCAACTATAACATAAATAAATGCGCTTACACCAATTAAAACGACCGCCTCATCGCGAGACTTCACCATTAAGTAAGCGGTGCCTCTGCTGTTAGTGGACAGGGGACACCTTTCTATCTTTCCTAAAATGTCAAAATCCCCATTATAGCCGATTTCAGAGAAAGGCTAAAGAACTGATGGAAGGAAATATTTCGACTCATCGCATGCTTTGCCACCACTAAAAATTTTCTGACATTTCACAATTTATTCATCTCCAGTACTTTCCGTTGCCAAACGAGGATGTGTCCTCCCGGATCGAAAGACCGGCCATTCATTTCTTACACAAGGGCTATAGTTAACCAAGCCTGAATCGGGTGGGAATTCCAAAGCTCTGACAGATACAGGCAGCTGGTTTTTGGTTACACACGTGATAACATCCCCGACATTACTTAGGGCAAGTCACAGGGCGCGAGGTGCTGCGGGCAGACGAGTGCCATTATCATATGCTGAATAGCATTACTATTTTTGTAATCTAAGGTTCAATCCATCAGACGTCAAATATTCAGGCCGTCTGAACCCATCGACATATTGGGCAGAAATAAGCATTACAGGGAGCAGCACCTTTAGATTTCTTTCATGGCAGAGATGTATTTACATTGGGTCAGGCCCAGGGCAGCACCCCGAGCAGAGCTCTGGCAGTGGCATATGATGTCATATCTTTGGGGTTGTGCATCATAGATTTAGCATTACGAAAGATTGGCTGGATGGCTTGGGAGATAAACGATCTCTCTTGTCACCGGCCCATTGGGCAACCATCCTCCACAATGACTAGCTGCTATGGGTCTAGACAAATCTTTACGCCGGTGAAATCTCTCGATACTAAGCGATTACAAACGGTTTGCTTTATACATTGTTTATCCTCAATACTGCTATACTGCGTATTTATAGAGATTGAGGGCAATCTGCATACGAAGGATGAGGCAATAGAATGCATTTCAGGGGCTGCGCCGGCAGGAATATTCTAATTGGCAAATAAAAAGAAAGTAGAAAATTTGGCTCTTCAACTGGGAACGAGAGAGAGAACGCAAATTATTCTGTGCCATTTGCCTTTATGCAAAAGAGATATAAATACGTACTTTAATCAAAGCAGCGGATTCCAAACATAGCTGCTGGAGGAAGGAAATGCAAAAACCGGGACCCCGATTTACATATCTAAGGAAACATTTACAAATAGCAGTCGTAGCTGGAAAAGTGAGATGTTTAACTGGGTTTACACAAGGATAATCCAAAGCAACAAAAATCACAAAATGTTGTTAAAATGCCAGAACCCCGGCAGAGGTTTTACACGGAGGCAGCCAAAAGGCTATTAATCGTAACCAAAAATAGTTGGATATTTCTTCTTTATTTAAAAAAAAAATTGGGGCATCTCAAATCCTCAGCGCTATGGAGTTTCCTCCCAACGTGGAAGTCAGAAGTTTAATTTAGTTACTCTTGCATTTCCTACCTTGCTACCAACCTGTGAGTGTTTATTCATACATAATAAAACACACGAGTGCGGTCCTATTGATCTTACAACGCTAGAGATTTAAACGGCTTACGTACTTTTCACGATACGTTTATCAGTTATGAACGGATCACTTAAGATTGAAACATAATTGGTACAAAATTCAAATGACATCAGCGATTCCTGACAATTCCTATTCACCAGGATGACATCATAGCGGCCTCCAGGTTCTCCCGGGTCATCGGTACAGAACGTTATTACATTATATACATTCTTCCCGTCCACGGTGCAGATTGTATACAAGACGTGTAGCTCATGTTCGGTAACAAAGTATAACGAAGCTACTGCTACAAAACACTAAAGGAAAGGGGGAAAAAATATCCATAAGCAACAGAACGGTTAGTATTTAACGCTAAGCCTGTGCCGAGAAGCAGCAATAGCATTAAGACATTCATCGTATATTAACTTGAATAAAGAGCCAATTATCCTATGAAACTGGGTCATCCGGCAATAAATATGAACCGTACATACTGGCTCTGTAACGCACTTCTAATCTCACAAACAAACAAGTGAATTCCATGCCGGAGCCAAAGTAAAAAAAAAAAAAAAAAAAAAAAAAAAAAAAAAAAGACATTTCTTGCGTTCAAAGTATTTCCTAGAATCTCTGTTTAATCGCGGTATCCTGACCCAAACTTTCAGGTAACACACGGATCGGTCTGTCTGATTAAGGGACCGTTAATGCATATCCGGATCTATAGGTAAGCGTGCGTTGGATAAGGATACACAGAAATAGTATTAGAAATCTCTCTTATGAGCTAACCTTCCTTCTGGGAATGCAGATATTAACTATGATATAATAGATGAGGATATAACTCTTAACCATTTAATAGACGGCGGGGTAATTTTACGTTACCAGCACACACTGGTCATCTAATACCTTCCCGTGAAACAAAGCAAACCGGTCTCAGCTAAAATTACCAACCATCGTCACACCCTGCAGGACAGATTGTTGGAGCTTTGAAAAGCTTAACTCCATTCCTACAATCTAACTCGTCTTACCTTCGGCCACTGCCTGTCTTACTAAAGGGAACTATTTAAATATATTTTAAATTAAATCTTCAGATCTCGTTAGGTAGCATTCATCACCCTATTTATCATAACCACCAAGAAACACGCAGCGTCTTCCTGATCGACTATGAACCACAAAAACAGAAGTGTACGACTGCGCGAGTTCTACAGCCCTACAAGAGCCCAATAATTTGTACAAACCCAACTTATCGCTACAAAGATCATTTCCCAGTCTCCGTCATACCGTTTATCATAACGACAAAACTATAGGGTCTCTGACCCGTTACGGAGCCCATCCAAAAAACAACACACAACACCATCCTGCAACACAAATGTCCTTTAATTCCACTCGCACTCCCTCGCCTAGAACGCTACCTGCCCTTTAATAGTTTCTTTCCATCCATTCAATGTTTTTGGGGAAAACACACGGATCTCCACAACCAAACTGCTCAGGTCTGGGATAAATCCATCAAAATTCCAGAAGTCGCCCGCAAATAGCAGTAAGAGTTACACTGTATTTTGGGGACATAAATGTTACCGTGAATGTTAAATAAAATACAGTTTTATTCATCACATTATAAGGAAAAATCTGACGGTCAACCCACATCACACTCAGCCAGACTTCAGACTTCTCACTAACAATGTCACTCTATTCTATATCTAACACCCTCTGGCTAAGAAGCCTCAGAACACCCAACTACCATCACCCTAATCCAGCAACCGTCCCAAGCGCCTATATTCGATGGCCTCTCCTTATCCCAGAACTACCATCCCATTAGCAAAGGGGGCTGCCTAGAACAGCCCCGACCACCCCTCAGGACGCCACATCACCCACGGCTGTCACCCTCCGCTCCCCGGCCGTCAGCGGATACCTTGTCCGAGTCCAGGTCGGGGTCTGCCTGGCACAGGCGGTACAGGAAGGATTTGGGGTCCCTGCACAGCGTTTGCCTGGTGGTCAGAAAGCACGTCCCTCCGACATTGAGCCGGACCCATTTGGACACCATGCCCTTCTCCCCCGTGGCCGCGCACCGCCTGCACACCGAGGCCCCGGGGCCGTTTAACTCGCAAGTATTCTCTGCCATGTCCGCCACAATCCTTCCACTGACAGCCCCGGAAGTGTCCGCGCTTTAATAGCATCCTCCCTCCAAGGCGCAGGGTGCGCGCGCGTGTGTGACGTCAGCCGGAAGCGGAAGCAGAAAGCCCATGGGGGAATGTTTTGTAGGATGCACCAGCTGGAAACAGCAAGGGGTTACTGAATAATGCACGAGCAAAAGTACGAACCTCCCAAGTGTCCTCCTTGTTTAGCAGGGACAGTCCCTCATTCTTCCCCTGACGCCCTCCTTTCTAGGAGCTCTGAATGTTTGTGTGTAAGAGGGAATCACAGTGTTCTACAGACATAAATACCACAATTCTGGGTATATAAAATCTATAAACACGCGATTATAAATAAAATACTTTCCAAAGCACCCCAGTCAGGATAACGGTCACACAGAAACTCCTATGCTATATATACAATGTGTCATGTATTTGTGTGTACACAAAATCCCCTGCGCTGCACAAAAAAACGACAACGAACCTAAGATCCGTTGGCCCTATACATGCTGGAAAAGTGGGGCATCCCCTTAGCCACATCGCCCATATCGGTCATGTTTCCCAGGCCCTGTGTCATTTTTACAGGTTGCCGATCGGTACAGGTGTACAAGATGTAAGTTTCATCAGGTATTTCAATCTTCAATGTAAGAGTAACGACACTATGGATCCAATGTAATTGACAACTATAGTTTTTAAAGCCACCAGTTTTCTAACTTCAGGATTGGAAGTCAGATGGCGTCACGGAGGCAAAGAGGAACTATCCCCTTTTTGTGGCACAAATGGTTTCACTGAGGGTTTTTTAGCCTTTTTATGGATCAACAGCAAGCCTTTCATCGATTATCGTCCTGAATTACTAAAACACTATGATATTACTACTAGCAGTTCTCTATGGGCTGCAGCTCAATTACAGTATCTCACAAAAGTGAGTACACCCCTCACATTTTTGTAAATATGTTGTTATATCTTTTTATGTGACAACACTGGAGAAATGACACCCTGCTACAATGTAAAGTAGTTGAGTGTACAGACTGTATAACAGTGCAAATTTGGTTTTCCCATCAAAATAACTCAACACACACAGCCATTAATATCTAACACCTTGGCAGCAAAAGTGAGTACACCCCTAAGTGGAAATGTCCAAATTGGGCCCAAAAGGGCAAAATATTGTGTGGCCACCATTATTTTCCAGCACTGCCTTAACTCTCTTGGTTCGCCAGAGCTTCAAAGGTTACCACTGGAGTCCTCTTCCACTCCACCATGACATCATCACGTTGTGGATGTTAGAGACCTTGCCCACCTTCCACTTGAGGATGCCCCACAGATGCTCAATAGGGTTTAGGTCTGGAGAGATGCTTGGCCAGTCCATCACCTTTACCCTCAGCTTCTTTAGCAAGGCAGTAGTCGTCTTGGAGGTGCATTAGGCGTTGTTATGTTGGAATACTGCCCTGCGGCCCAGTCTCCGAAGGGAGGGTACTGTCCAAATCTTATACAGAGAGCTCAATGTTGGCACATACACGCAAAGGTCCTGTCAATATTGGTGCATAATTGAAGAGGCCGTGGACTGCGTACATGACGCAGCCCCTATGTATTTGTCCCAACGTGGCTGCGAACAGCAGTCGACTTCAACTATGAATCCAGCCGTGAGTTTTCACAGAGAAATAAAGAATCAGACACCAAGTACACCTATAAACCCTACATGCTTTTTATTACAAGACTAAATCAAGCATATGTGAAAAAAAAAATCCTCATTCAGTAACTACATCTGGGGGGCACAAATATTTGGAAAGAAGAAGAAAACATATTCATTAAATTATGAGAAATAGGATTAAATCATTGACCAAATAGAAAATTTATATAATAAAGCCAGAAAAAAAAAGTTGTAAAATATAGTTTACAATAATTATTCACATTCATGGCTGTACATCAATACATATAACAACCTGGCCTGGAACATGATTTCAATCCAAATAATTCATATATTAGAATTTAAATAACACAAACTGAACTAGAGGCCAACATTTAGCCAGCAAATAACCTTATACAAGAATAAAAATACAAAAAAAAAAAGTGAATATCCTATCATTGCGTTGTTTCGTAAGTTGTATTTTTTTTTTTTTATTCAGTTTTTAAGCTTTGCCTGTACATCACAGTTACAGTCAGCTACAAACCAGGTAGAAATCAAACACGTTTATAACTAACTGCCACCAATCTGAAAGAAAGCCAATATACTACTAAGCTTGGTTTTTTTAAAGTTTTTTTTATTATTTTTTTTTTTAAATCTAGATATACTGCAGTTCTAATCACTGCCACCAATTAGCGCATTTAGCAGACACCGTATAATATCTAGAGCGTGGTCGGTTTTCAAAGGCTTTCACTGGTAATAACATTTCTACGGACGTAGGTCATTCGAAGCAGACGAGATTGGCCAGGGTCGCTCTATGAGTTGGATGTCCATTTCTATACGCAGCAGCGACACAAGAATAAGCATTTGGTGTATGGGCTGCAATTCTTGGGCAGAACGCAAATGTTTCTCTCAATTAAAAAAAAAAATAAGTTACATGAATTGTAAAGGTTTATCGTGATATGAGGCTATGGGCAAAGTGTACCAGGGTTACAATAACCACAGACACTATTTTTCTTCTACTTCTTGAAAGGCATATTCATTTATTAGGGTTGATTATTATTCAATTTTTGATGGGTGTATTTAAAAAGAAAAATCCTCTGGTACAGTTGGGCAAAAAAAAAAAACTCTAAATGCTAAATGTATACATTAAAGTCTTTAAGTTTTGAATATTCAATATCCATGCCTATTTTCCCCCTTTTTTAACACAGAAATGTTTTTGACCACAAAATAGATGCGATTAATAAACCAATATCATGGATATGACTTAAGTACCATAAATCTATTCCGATATCTCACACTTACTGGTCTGTGATCTTTTCTTTGTGGCTCAATGAATTAACTATTGATTAAAATAGCAGCAGCGATTGGTCGTGTGAATCCAAAGTATGACATCGCAATGCCTCATGGACAGTGCTTACATCATCCAGTAAAAATAACCCTTTTTTCGTAAATCGATCAGCCTATTAAAAACGGCAAGTGTGTTAATTCTGCTGACGTTTTTTGGGGGGGGGTGATGTTAAAACAGACACCGACTATATGTTAAAGTCCATTTCTATTAAAATTGTTCTTTTAAAGTGTGAAGTTAAAACTGAACTATAGGTTATTAACCGACCTTGTGTTACATATGGGGGAAAATGAACATTTCTATTATTTTCTACTGGATTTGCGTATCCCAGGCGAATGGGCAAGTGAAGAATTCTAGCCCTGTACAAACGTGTGTTCATATATATATATATATATATATCTTATCTATACATAGAATCAGTGCCAAGGTCAGCATTATCTTTTTTTTCCCCCATAGCCTGCTTTATATAGTTTGTCGAGTCTGTAAATGAAATTATGTACTTTACATGTACTAACACAAGCATAAGTACCACTGATATGTCACGACAAGGAGATTTAGAAACCTGCACGCGTGCATTTGACTTAATGTGCCACTTACACAAAAAAGTGATTGTTTAATAACCCTTTTGTGTAGTTATCGTCTGCGGGGCAGGATAACGACGGGTTGCCGTTTTCTCCCGCAGTGAAGAGATTAAAAAAAAAAAAAAGTCCCCAACTACTGTATATGATTCTGCCGGGGTGCGCACGCACACGCACACACACACACACACGCGCACGCACGCACGCACGCGGATCTGTGTCTCTACTGACGGTACATGGAGCTGGCGTAGCACGGCCTACACTAATCTGCCGAGGATACAGAGCATGTTATAACTCAACAGAAGCACAGAGAAGTAGCAAAGCAACCCTGAATTCCATATAGTTTCTTATTTTTTTTTTCTTCTTCATTTTTTTTTTTAATTTATGACATATACTTTCCCATGGTGAAAGATGGCGGCAAGGTGACAGGAGAAGGGTTTATTTATTTATTTTTTTTCTCTTCTGTTCTGCTCATCTGTCGAATCAGGAACTTCTAGCAGCATGAAGGGAAGATTTGAAAGACACGGAGAGGAGCGTTAGGTGCCGCTAGTCTGATGATTCTGGTATCTGCGCTGCCACACTTCCAGGATCTTTTTACACCACTTGTGAGCGTTTCCGCTGGGGTCCATAAGGTAATATGTTCTGTTAGGCTGCAAATGAATACCGAGAACGTTAGGGGGTGGGGAAAAAAAACGTAAGGGCCGCATTGACGGCAACGTTACAACTATCCAAGTGAATGGGGTCTAAAGCATGTGCCATAAGTTGGGGTCCCATTGTATGGCATAACATAATGGCATGCTGAGACCCCACTGGCTTCTCCATGCCAGTGCAACACCCCCCTCCCCAAGAAACAACACTTTTGAAATTAAATGCCCCTGTGGGATGTTGCGCAAATAGCTTCCCTAGCTCAGAATTGTAGTACTCGTTTCTATATAGGTTTTTAATGTGAAAACTGTTAAAAAGACTATTTTAGTCGAGTGCACTTTACTGCATTTCCGTGAATATCTGTAAATCTGGTTGTATTAGCTTTAAGGGACTTCTATTTGGAGGTGATCTATTTTCAGGCCAGAATGGCATTCTGCATATTCTATTGGACAGTGGAAGAGTACAACCCTGTCAAAAGCATTAGGATCCAAAACACGGAGACCAAGATTTCCGATGGAAGATCTGCCTAAACGTATAGCTTCCATGGATAAAAGGTCTGCTATTGGAACAATCTGGAAAGAATAGAAATGTCATAAAACGACAACAAAAAAAAAAACTCACTGTATGAACGAAAAAGGTCTTAAAATTCTTAGCCTCTGGACGCAGCTCCAGTGACCATGGGATCTCCCCTTTCAGAACTTTGTTTACAGGATCCACATAGTACAGATGTGGGCCTTCTGTGAGCAGCAGCTGGCGTCTCCGAGCAAACAGCCCCTGAGGACACAGATAATTGTAAGCCGCTTCAGCTACAATACGCAAAAACAATTTAATATTACGGAACAGGATAATAAGTATTATTTGCAGCTTTATTTTCCTGACTTCACCATGAACGCTTTTCGCTTTTACATTATTCATTATTTGTGAAATTTCCCAGTATGGCCACAGCTGAAACGTGCATTTACAATCTTTAAATTTGTATATTTTTCTGAATATTAAAAACCCCGTAAATTCCTTTAACGCGATAATCTGTCTTATTTTTGTATCTGTGCCTGCAAGCTATGTGTGCGTGAGAAACATAACACAAGCTCTTTCCATTATTTTCTCGTTAACCAGCATGCAAAATATCCTCAGGACAGCTTAAACCACGCTCACCTTTCTCTTGTCTACTGGACCCATTTTTAGGATTAAATTGTTTTCTACAAATTGGTGCCTGTTGGTAAACAGAAAAAAATAAATTAATTAAATTCACAACATCTCAAGGTTGTTCCGTGGAAAAGCGCAGAATTTTTAACAGCACTCAGAAATACAAGGGGATCCAGCAATTCTTACGACCTAAACTGCTGGGGAGATATATAAAGCAGAAACAGGTTAAATATAATCAGTAGAACATTAAAAAAAAAAAAACTTCTTCATGACGGTTGCAGAAAATGATTACATTGTTCTTCTACTAAGTGCCTTACTCAGCTCTATAGTTATCGACGTGTCACAAAGTCTCATAATACGTCATGGAAAAGAGTCCCCCCAACCATACCCCCTAAAAACAAAGTGGCCATCTGACATGTTGGCCAATATGCCTTTAACCCTTACCACTGGTTTCCTCCAGCTTGCTTTTCCAGAAGTAGCCGTTTCTCTTCTTCCGAGAACTGGAGATCGAGCTCGAAGGAATTGTTGTCGAGGTCGTGGATATATTGCTCTATGTTACTGCCGGACCTTTGAGGTTGAACGGCTTCCGGTACTGGCAGCGTGGTGGGCGATACTGGAGAAGCCACCTGCATGCAACCAAACTGACTCAGGAGGTCATCATACTAAAATAAAAACATTTAAAAAAAATAAAATAAAAATTAAAGAAAAAACCAACACACATGTAAAAGACAAACACACTGGAACTAGCTTAACACCGATAAAAGATTTAAAAAATAAAATAAAATGAATCAATGTAAACTATTTAGACTGAGCTATGTTGAAGCATCATGTGTTCAATAAAACAATGGGCAAAATCTCCACAAGACAGACTATGTTCCCCTTAAAACCCCTCTTTTTGGGGGAACTGATTGTGGCAAGTAGGAGGGGGAGGTTAAAAGGGGCAACCGTTGCTCCAGTCCATGCGGTTGGGGTTGTGCCAACAGCCCGTTGTATCCAGGAGTATAAGTCAGTCTGTGGCCAGAGTTACTTACGTTCCCATAGCAGTCTTCATCGTCTTCTGACATCGCCGGTAAGTATGCTGTGAGCTTTGGAGGAGTTTGGAGGTGTAAGTCTGTCCATGTTATACTTTCAAAAAATGGATGTGCTTTAAGAGGTCCATAGCCACCCATATCTTCACAGCCTAAACGTTTTGTATGATCTAGAACCTAAAAATCAACGGGAAATTGCATTTTTAAAGGCATTGCAAATTACCATTGTACATTACAAACCAACATTGAGACATTTGTGTGGATCAGAGAAATAGTATATATTACTAAAACAAATGTTTTTTAACAGGATAGGCATTTTTGTTTGTAGACAGCTTGATGGGAATAAAAGGGGAAGACAACCCATTTACCTATATTTCAATGTATTGACTAGGAACATCCAACATATCAATGATATTGTCCACAATAATTTATGACATATACATCATCCATGAATAAAATGTTGTTAAAAAGCAATTTCACATACGTCAGCATCAAGATACGTATAAAATAATATGTTTACCGATATACCCTTTCTCTTCAAAAGTAACTTGTGAATAACTAAATCCAAAAGGCACAAGTTTCAAAAAGGCGTAATTAACATCAAGAGAACTCTTGAATTACTTACCAGCAGCTTTTCGACTAGGTCTTTAGCCTTAGGAAAGAATTTTTCTGGGAATTCATATTCCAGCTTGATAATCTTCTGAAATATGAGATATTCATTTCTGTGAAAACGCAGAAAGAAAAAAAAAGTTATCAATCTGAAACAATATTTGGTTACAGATATATTAAAGGTCATCATGGCTGTTCAATTTTAATGAATAACATTTATCTTAAAGTGTCTGTTGTTGCACCTCAGCCCTACAATATTACATATAGATGTTTTTTTGTATTCTCTTAGGTGTGGCCCTCCTGGACACTCGCCCTCGGCCCGCTTATTTATTCTTTTTTATTTCTTGTATAATTCTCAGTAAAGTACTGCTGGATCTGTTGGAGCTACATACATAGGATAATAATGAGTAGAAAATTATTGGGGCTTTATACTCCATTTATACTCCATTTCGATGCACGGAATCTGTTTACCGTATATCATTCTATTTTGGAACGGCGGTTTGGGAACAGCTGGATTAATGTAAGGGATGACACTATGTAAAGAAAGCCCGATCTTACCCAGCTCTGAAAGGTGGGAGTCCTGCAACCAACTGGTAGACAATGCAACCAAGTGCCCATAAGTCAGAACTAAAAGAAAATATAAAAAAACACAATGTTTAGGATCAAACGATTTTGTAAAAGTGACCCGAATAGTCTGTTTTTAGAAGCATTTTTGGATCAACCAGCAAACCAGCATCTATCTTTCAGACACGGAAAAACTCCAATTACAATCATGTATTAAAACCCTTTTAAAATGCTTTAAAATCAAACTCGTGAAAACCGTTTAAATAAGGTGAGTTATGGAGGAGACTTTTTGGGTGGAATTTGTGGTTTGGGAACATCGTTGACAATGACAACTGCACCCCCCCCCCCACACCGTCAAGAAATCCACATTTTAATGTGATAAAAAAAAATACATGCCTCTTGCAAGCTGATTTTTCCGTCAGCAGCTCAGGGGATACATACTGCGCCGTCCCTACAAATGAATTTGCCCGTGCTGTTTGGGGGAGAAAATGTTAAACAATGAGCACATTTCTTAGTTTTTTTGTTTTGTTTTTTTAAACAGAATTCATTGATTGTCCTCTTGAATAAATTGAATAATGTCTGTATTTAAATCCACTCATAACATCTCAACCACTTATTCAAGGTCCTAGGTCATGCGAAACATGCAAGAAAATAGCTGGCATTACGGTACCTTGTCGGCTGTCAGACGATAAAATTTTCGCCGTCCCAAAATCTGTAATCTGGATGTGCATATTTTCGCTAAGTAAAATGTTTTCTGGCTTCAGATCTCTTTACAAAAAAAAAAAAAACAATAAAGTTTATAAGCATATACCGTACTTTTTTTTTTTTTTTTTTTTTTTAAGCGTTACAAAATTACCTTATCCATTAACTCTGTATTTTACAATTCAGAACACTCCATAAATGTAATTAATGGTGTTTACAGATTATATTTATTATTATTTTTTTTTTTAATGCATTGCTTTCAGGCCAGTGAAAGGGTTTTTAACATAAAGCGCATGCTTACTTCTCACAATTAATCCCCTTTTTTGGAATCTGACCTTCCTAAAGGACTTCAGAATGGGACTCAATCACAACACAACACACATTAATTCTAATAAATCAGCATTATTACTACGGGTAAATTCAGCAAATGGATTTATTTAATAAAACCCTGATCTCCTTCACTTATTGGCTGGCTGGTGTCAAGATTTCCAGGTTGGGGGGTCTAAAAAGACAACCCTGCACATACGCAGAAAGCATTCCCACTGTTTGAAGCGGCCAAAACTGGAACTCATGGTGGATCTCCACTCTGGAGTTGAACGCAGGTCTCTCCCCCTCCCTTACCTCCAAGGAGCACGTATTAAAAGACTCACGACGTACTTTAGCATGAACTCTTTGTTGGTGGGGGATGAACATTATACGCTCCTTAATAACAACGTTCACAGCCGCAGGAATAGCGCTGTTTGCATACAGTCGCTTGTTACCTGTGAATGATTCCCTTCTCGTGCAGGTACTCTAAAGCACAGACGATTTCAGAAGTGTAAAATCTGGTGCAGGTTTCGTCAAACGACCCAATCTTTCGGATGTACTTCAGTAGTTCACCATTTTTAGCATAACTAAGGCCAAAATCTGAAGCAATGGTCAAGGAGTCAAATGCATATATAAAGGCTTGACTAGACTGGCGCTCACATTTTAAATCAACAGCCGGAGACATCCCCCACAAGGGAGTTAGAAGAATAAATTATTAGGCAACATAATATTTGTTTCTGTTACCTATATATTTTAGGATAGTTTTCTACTAGGTTTTTGTCTGTAAAACTACATATTTTAATATACAAACATTTTTAAACAATATATATATATTTAGAACATTTGCTCAGTAAAATTAAAGGGACAGTTTAATGTCCCCAACAGTCCCTGAGAGTAACCCTAACCCTCTGTGAGTACTTTAATATGCATTCTTCAAACATTATTATCTTTTATTTATATAGCACCAACAATGTATGCAGTGCTTCATACAGTCCATACTTTCAAAGGGTCTGACAAAACTAGACTAAAACAAACTGATACCTTAGGTAAAGAGGGCCCGGCTCACAAGCTTACAATCTAGAAACGAAAATAAAATGAAATAATAAAGCACATACCTGGCCTAGAAGTTGCAGCACTGCAGCAGCAGCTGCCCTTCTCCTTAATGCATCAGTAACAGCAAAGTGCTCCCGCTGAAATGAATGGGAGGGCTTTTTACGTCTACGCACGGGGGTCCGAAAAGTCCCCTGAACGCAGCCTTTCCCCAGTCAGCACAGGATCTGACTGTAGGTGAGTAAATCCCGTGCAGATGCACACGGAGGATTAAAATGGGCCACACGGCTATCATACACATTAACGGGCATATGATAGCTGGAGTGTCCCTTTAGAACGCCTTAGCTGACGATTGAAGGCTGATATACTGACAGTTCCTAGATGAGAAGAGAACCCCTAAGATGGGAACAACTACACAAACTATGGGCCTTAGTGCAGCCTTTCAACCTTGTAGTGAATGTGTACCTGTACCAATTCATCAATACTTAAATAATACATAAAAAATAAGTCCATAGACTCCACGAAAGGACCAAAAAGCCAAGAATACGTAAAATTTTCTTTTTTTTTCCTGCACCAATATTCCCCCCCCCTAATATTAAGGGACTGATAATATTCCCGATTCCCAATAATCGTGTAAAACTTGACGAAAGGATACAGAGTTTCTCAGCATCTTGAAATGTGAAGTAAAGTTTAACGAAGAATGGGTGGTCCAGGCGAGACATCACGTCTCTCTCTCGGGTTACATAAGGTACCTTATTCTCCCTTACGATATGCCTCTTCTGTAGAATTTTAACTGTAATGCAAAGAAAAATGATCGTATATCTTTTGGGTGGTCTTGAAAAAAGCAGACATTGTCTATGAAACAAATGTGTGATATTTAAAGCAAAATAAAAAGGTACATTAGTCCAAATAGATGAATTTAACAGAATGAAAGGCGATATAAAGTTATAATAACCATTAATGCTGTTTTCAATATATACCTTTTGTATATAATTATTTTTTTTTCCTTTGTTTCTTTTGTAACGTGTCCTTGCCCTCCGGGACATGAGAAAAACCTCATGTGGTTAAACATTTCCAAAAAATAAAAAAAAAAAATACTCACTGGCATATTCTCTTCCTGATGTTAATTCTTTGGCCAAGACTACCTGCAAGCCAAAAAAAAAAAAATACAAATAATAAAAAAAAAAACAAGACAATAAATCCTATTGTGCTAAATCAAGATATATAGGCGAAAATAGAGAATTATTAACGTCGGATTTACATAGCGCCATCATTTTACATTGCGCTGTACAACTGGATCCGATAAATAATATGCTCATAATAAAACTATAATGATTCCAGATAGGAATCCCTGAAAACAGTGAAAAGGGTCTTGCATAGCTACAAAGATGTTATTTTAAAATGATTAAAATGATTTTTGTATTAATTGCATCCGATTAAAAAGGGATTTTGAAGATATATTTTCAAACAGTCCTAGTTTTTGCACAATATAACGTTTTCATACAGCCGGATGTTACCCGTTTGTCTAGCTCCGGTATCGAAGCCCAGTCCACTAGACAAACATGTTATGCTGCATTGTATTAAACAACTGAATGGCTCAGTCTTATTCACTCAGCCAGACCCATGGCTGACAACAGCAGCAGCCTCTAGGGCTAAAGATTATTGGAGCAAAATGGGATAACACTAAATTTTTGTCAATGCCGACCAACATTACTGGATTTTATGTTCAAGGAGCATACAAAACAAGTAGAAAAATTATTTCCTAGTATTTTGTGTAATAGAACGCTGGAAGTATCTGCTAAATTATTGCACGTGGATCTCAGTGGCTGTATCGCTTCTCTGCATAGCTGTGTCCAGGGTGGGCACTTACCGTTGAAAACGACCCTTCTCCCAGAATTTTCCCCAGCTTGAAATCTTCTGGTCGTTTCTTCCGAGGCTGTGGAGGTTGTTGCTGAGATCTGGATTCCGGTGTCTTCACGTCCATGTTGGCGCCCGATCTGCTGCCACAGGTAGGCAGGGCAGGTGGTGAGCCGGACTCGGACGAGTTTCTCACCATTGAAGGGGATGGACAGGAACATATAACCACGTTGGACTGAATTGGAATAGCATCATACTGAAAGGGACAAGAGAGAACAGGACAAACATTAGGGTCAACGAGGTAGTGATGGCCACACAACAGAAACACACGTTGGACTCTAACATATTTGTGGGATGTTTAGTTGCGAAGAGGACCAGATCCAAGCTACGGGGACTGAGATGTTTTCAGTTCACTCCAGAAAAAAAGGCTAAATGTTACCAGAGGGCGCGGAACGATAAGATCCTCAACAGTTTCCACAATGAGAAATATTTTAGAATTAGTGCCTTTTTGAGTATTTGACATGGAAAATCCTGATCTCACAGAAAACCAGCCCGGCTTTTAAATATGCTGGCCGCTAAATCACAAACACATTTGTGTAGCTTGACACGAGGCATAATTCATACACCGCACAAGTCACAGTAACACTATCAGTTCCAAACACGAGAGCCGTCCCTATTCATGATACCCGAGATTCCCAAACATGCCCTGACTCTGCCCGTCTTATATCTTTCCCCCCATCATAAAGTTACAGGGGGGGGACCAGGAACACAGCACACCAATGGACCACCAACCAATTAGTGCAACTAGAAGGGGGATTGATTAAGTTCCTGGCTAAAAATCAGCATTTGGAGCCGCTTCTACAAAACAAAGCAAAGAAATAACTCAAACGAACAGTGCCAATAACTGAAACAAAAAAAAAATACCAAAAAACGCAACAAAAATCTAAATAAAATGTAAATTCAAAACTAAACTCTGCAATGGATGACACTAAAATCCATATGCATAAATCTATTTAGATAAAAAAAACGTCACCTTATCCAAATTATTTTTATGGCCTATTTTGTTTTTTTAAAATCTTAAAATTTTAACCCAAAAACACCTGGCAACACTTTGTTAAATTAAACAACTACTATATTTATACCTATGTGCCGGATGCTAACTTTGTCCTGAAAGCAGTAAAACATGATATAACAAAATGTTGTTTTTTTTTGGTATACTCATTTAAGATAGATATAGGATTACAAATAAATAAAAAAGTTGGTACTTTCCAGCCACCTGGGCTATTCTAGCGATGCCGATCAAACCAAAACTCCAGGGGGTTTGCCCATCATGACGGAGTTTTGAGTAAACTTGCCCTCGATAAGACGTTATTGAGACACATAGGTAAAAGATCTCGCTTTGCGGGGTTTTAACGCCAGCGGGCAGCGTATTAGATGGGAGAATGTCCCGGTCTATTGCAACAAATTTACTTATTTCCCTCTCACATTGAACAAGCTGTTTCTTATATAGATTTGGTTACGTGGAGGGGAAGTCCCACTGTTGGTTGTTTTTCTAGGTTTGCGAAATAAATCTACTGAGGTTTTATCAAACATTTGGTCTGCAGAAGCGTTTCTTGGCTGTTGGGGCCATTTGTGGAGTCTATGGACGTAGGAACTTTTTATGGAGAAAAGACAACGTAAAGAAACAAGAAAACAAAACATATAAAAGTACATATATCTTGTTGTGGCAACACAACATTCAAGGTGTTCCACAAAACAAAAACCGAACTTGATTTTGGTGTCCTGGAGGCAGGGCCGGCCGAAGACTTAAGGCCGCCTGGGGCGGCATTTTAAACTTCGCCGACACCGCCCCCCCCGGTACTTACCTTTGAAGAGTCCTGCGGCGAGTCTCCCTGCTCTGCCACGGTGCCGGCTTGTAATGCTGAGCGCCGGAAACTGATGCCACTTCCGGCGCTCAGCATTACAAGCCGGCACCAAGACCTAACAGGGAGACTCGCCACAGAGGAAGAGAGAGGGGGGGCGCCGAGCGAGTAAGCGAAAACCACTCGGCGCCCCTCTCTCTCTCTTCCGCTTCAAAAAAAAATTGCCCCAGTTGGCCCCATTGTAGGGCCGGCCCTGCCTGGAGGTTTTATCATAAAAGAAAAGGTTTATAATTAAGCCTTCCCTAAAGAAAAAAACCCTAATACCTTTTTATAGAGCACCATCATATTGCGTAGCGCTGTACAATGGGATCTGAAATGCCCTATGGAGTATGGGGAAAATACTTAATAAAAACAGTTATTAAACCTTTGTCCCCTCCTATTAAAAAAAGGAACAATTGCCTGTTTAACAGTAAATTAGACCGGCTGTTATGTACGCTGTCAGCCTAATAAGACTAGATTTTGAAACGAGGAGAGCTCGGACACATGGTCGGTCAGGGAGGGACCGGGAATCTATCTTTAGAGAATGTTAGAATCCAGGTAATTGCAGGCATCAGATTCATTATGTAGCCAATGGGGCAGAATAAATGCAATGTACATCTTACTCTAACTTAGATAATATCGCTGCCTTTACATTGTAAGGACGCGTGGTCAGGGACTTCCACTTCTCCATCTGCTCGCCGATATTCGTTACAGGAATCTGTTGAAACTGCAGAATGGTTGGAGCCGCATAAATAAAATATACGTATAGTAATGCGATTTTCTATAGTGTGCTAAATAATTTACCCCTAGCTCTTCCTAACGGAGTGTCTTCCGCTGCACAACAGTACAAGGTATCCATTAAACCTCGAGTCACTTCCCACGGGACCACGAAGAACCTCACCGAGCATCGCCCAAAGCTTCTTATGGTGGGGGCCTCAAAATTTCCATCAAATCTAGGTCCCATTTCAACAGTTTTGTAAAAGGCTGCCAATTATACAGTAATGAGGGTGGTAGATAAGTAGAACTGCCTCCCGGAAGAAGTGACAGGGGAATTTAAGCATACATGGGACAGGCATATGGCTCCTGAAGGTTTGGGTCTTTACGTCGAGACACATGGGGGCAGACTAGACGGGGCGAAAGGATCTCATCTGACGCTAAATTCCACGTAAAACAAGGAACGCTGCATGAACATTATAAATATTGGGAAAAGCAGATTGATCCACCAAGCCCATCGTCTAACGCAAATTATTTGCAGGATTTGTGAACGGCGGTAAAATCCGAATCAATAAATTCCTGAGAGGGGAACGGACAAAGAATTTTTAGGTCAAATTCCAGCCGCAGCATACTTTCCGATCAAATTTCAAACATAAAGAAAGCCTTCAGAAGATTTATTACAATGTCATTCATGGTTTGTAGGCTTTGACAGAAAAGTTTTTTACACACTGGTTTTGTACCTTTTCGGTATCATAACAATTATAATAATGATTTGGTTAATTGTACGATTGTCCTAATAAAATGTAAAAGGAACATATCAGGAATTTAATATATTTCTTAATCTACAGAATTTATGGTAACCAATATTTGCTTTTCTTCAAAAACAGGAAATCTTACAAAACATTTTTGTTCTGGGAAAAAAAGTACACAATTCTTATAAATGAGACAAAACGATGGCTAAAAACGAAAACCCCAGAGAAGCCAAAATAATACAGAAAATCGTAAATAATTCCTTCAGTTTGGCGAGAGGCTGTAAAAGCAAACATCGAGCTGCATTTATCAGAAAATGGTGTCCTTTTTCATAATGTGGGAATACATCAACATCGCTATAAAAAATAAAAAGAGCAAAAAGTGATTAAAAAGTATATTTAATCACTAAAAAAAAAATCACAGTGCTACATATACCCTGTTTGCAGAAACACAAAATGCCTCTTCTAGTATCAGGCACAGCAGATTTCACTTTTTTTGTACCAAAATGTTGGTATCGGTTTCAAAGATTTCACGATTTGACGGACTGCGCTTGGAATGAAAGGAAAGGCTGCGAACGGAAATGACTAGTACTAAAAAGATGTTTAATAAGAAAAAAACCCGGCTGTTATCAAACCGCATCTTTTCTATGTGTTTACACGTATTTAGTCATATCGACAGCTAAATGATTTGCAACATAAAATCAGGAAAAGGTATACATCTGCGTATTTTTTTTTTATTTTTTTTTCATATTAAATGATTAGTAAAGTTCCTAATTAAGCATTTTCTAGTAATAAAAATATAATGTACATTTTTTCTTCGAAATTTTTCGTTATGCAATTGTTTGAGGCTCAAACAGGTTAAAAAAAATCTCAGCATTTCTAGCACAAAAATGGAAATGTTTTTTTTTTTTTATTTCAGTCTTTTTGTTCGGCTTCTGCAAAATGTATTTTTGGTAAATCCCACGGTTTTAGGCTTAATAAAATCACACAGCCTGTGCTAATTCTATTATTTTAGAATTGATTATTATTAATTATTGTTTTATATAGCGCCATCAAATTCCGTAGTGCAGGAAATGATTAGGGGGTAAAGGACAGATATATTTTGTGGGATTTGCCGCAAGTGTCGCCGTATATTAAGGGCGACTCCTATTTATGGCATAATCTGTATTAAGTAATCCACGAGCCGGGCAGAACAGCCAATTACAAGCGTTCGTTATTTATAAGGAAATTATTAATGATATAGAAGAGGGGAAATGAAGTTATTTTCTCCTAAGGGGCTCGGACTGTTCCTAGGCATCAATCGACGGCCTTTCATCATTCGATCCACGCTTTCTAGCTTCCTGTTTTCCCTCTCAGATCAGCGGCTTAGCGGTCTCAAGTTCCCAGTCACTGTCACTCAGCTTATCACACCTACTGGTTATATTGGGATACAGGACGAGCTTCACGTTCCCAGCGATAGCTCGTTAAGACACCGCCAAAACTAATCGGAAAACACACACATATATATATATATATATATATATATATATATATATATACAGGATATGGACTTAACCCTTTCAGCATATATTCTAATACTTAAGATAATATTTCTAAATCAATAATCGTCCCTTACAAATCTATTTGGTATAATATATTGACACTCACTCACACTCACGCACGCAGTACCATTTCCAATAGCACCTGGTTTTGTAGATTTACGTTTTATTTCCTGACCAAACGGCCCGTCTGATGTCGTCAGGGTTTGGGAAAACGCAATGTTTATTTTGCAGAGCAGACGACGGCGGTGACGCTTCGCTCGCACAACAACTGCAGCTCTTTTGTCAATTTGGTTAGAGAAAGCAAGTGTGTTTTCCAAAGGAAACGTGCGTGACAGGAATGAGATAAAAAGTCACACTTAATACACTGACGGGTCCCCCCCAGCGGTATCCTTAAAACGACTGCAGAGTTTCACCGTAGAGCGGACGTGCGGAGCGAGGACTCAAACATTTCGGCAACCGGCGTCGTAGACACGTCCACTTACGAAATCTGACTTAAATCATTATGACATTATTTCACCCCACTGCGGTTTAGCGGGGGACATGCGCAATGCCATGAAGTACATTAGGTAAAAAAAAAACAACCAAACAACCCTACCCCCCAAAACAAACAAGGAAAATTCAAGCATGCTTCCTATCACATCTAGAACTTCACCATCAAGAACATCAATGGGTGTTCTTTACGACCTCGGAAGATACTGGCGGGTCATCGTGAGAGTTTTCTGGGGACTTGTGTCTGATATTTCGTCACTATATAGGGAACCCGGAAAGCTTGGCTGGCCCTGCACATGTATACTTCAATCAGTGAGACGCCTTCACCCATTGACCTATGCATTATGCAGGGCCAGCGTAGCCTTCTTGATAACACTCAATGAAGTCAAGGAGCTGAAACACAACTCCCCTGAAAACCATCCCTTTAGTGAATAAACCCAAATATCAAGAGGAAATCAGAATCACGCACGTTTCATAACAAGCAGATAACATAACAATCCGACTTACAGGAACAAAAAAAAGGCAAGGAGGGCCCTGCTCAAAAGGAGCTTACAATCTAGAAGCGTATCTTGAGTTCTTTAAAGTGTTTCTGTACAGAGAATATTCTCATAAAACTCGCGGAGTTAACGAAACAAACCGCCCGGCTTCAAACAAACACCCCGCTAGTCAGAGACGTTTCGGTTTGTGCTGCGCTGCTTTCACAATGAGGAATTCAAACATAGATGGAGTTAAACATTTACCGTTAAGCCCAGCTTGATTTCAGAGCCTTCTCGGAAGCGGAAGAAAGTGTTATTTTTGTGGCATACAAATGATTTTGCATTGTAGAGCGGCGGCTCGTAAAAAATAAATAAATAAATAAATAAAATAACCGGCGCTCCGCTTGCCACACCAAGAAACGGGTCTGCGGCACGCAGAATTTCCACGTGAGCCTAGAAATAAGCGTTAATCTGCTAAAACCTGGCACTCCCCGTACTGCTTGGGAGACAGCGAAGGGTTAAACCTACATAATCTACAATAATTAAGGCAACACATGAAATTATACGTAGCACTTCACGGGAAATAACCGGCAAGCACTTCTTCAGATATATACTCATTGTCATAAAACGAGCTTCCCAAACCCAAATATGTAAGGGATGTGTTACTTCAATGAAAGGGTGGGTAAATACGTGGAACTGCCTCCCAGCCGAAATGGTAGGTCAATATATTCATTATAGTCTGTGCGCTCAATCGGACGAATTGCTTCGCCTGTCAATTATAGTTTTGTCAGACCCTTTATTTGTATTTTATGACGCGCAACGTAAATTGTTGCCGCAATAAAAAATAAAAGATAACTTAAAGATGAGCGACTTAACGAGCCGCTTTACCACATCACCGCTACACTGCTTACAATCATTTCCTAAGTGTCAGCAGCCCCCATAATTAACCTTTGTTCATGCAGGGCAGCGTGTCGCAGAATAACACCAAACAGGGCAGAAGGTGCTATGAGGATTCCTCGTCTCAAGTGACAGTCAACCAGAAGCTGACAGCCGGAGTACATTCTGTCCAACTGCCGCGGGGACGATCGAAGAGACAACGGATGTCAGCAAAATACTTCTACATCTATACCACCCAAGAATATCGCCTCGCTCTTTTCCTGCTTTAATAAAGGTGCTCCATGAACACTGGTGCACGGGGTATGCCAAACCAACACAACACTAGGGAAACAATATATATATTATATATATTATACACACCCATATACATTCATGCATACACAACGCGCTCACACACACACACACACACTGACAGCTAGCTCTCCCTAATGTATGTAACATTACCGGGACGCACACATCCCATGCAGTCCGGCACGCGGGACACGACGGGCTTTAATCATAAGAAGCTGCAAATCCAGAACAGACACGAGCATTTTTTAAACAACTCCAGCGGGATTCATGACTCATCCGCGTCTAGAAGAAACGCTCCGCGAGGACGCCACATACATAGCAAAAAAATAATAAATTATATATCACACAAATAAGCCGGCTACGCAAAATAAAATAACAAACACGAGAAAACATTGTGCTAGCAGCGAGGATGTACTGCGTAACACGACGCACCGAAATACCATTAAAACCCATCAAACTATCTCCCATAACACCCACAAGCCGCAGAAACTTCATAAACCGAGGTCATTCGATATACTATATTCCAAATATACCAGAACATGTATAAAATAATTACACAGAACACACACAATCATGTGAAAGATCATACTATACATGTACAGCAATAAACACCCTAATGCATGTTACATTGAAACTGATAGAGTGTAAGCTCTTGTGATGCACATATTATTATGCTCTATTTACCCATTGTATGTATGTATCTATATCTATATCTATATCTATATATATATATATAGGGCTGCGGGATACGATGGTTCTATAGAAATCAATAAATAATAATCTGCTCTGTTGCTATGGTAACAAAGTCTACAGATAAAGCGATGAATATTCCATATAATAAGAATAGTAGTTTTCTTTAACCTCCTCGTGTCACAAATTCTGCTCCTTTATCCCTAACGCACCGCTGGGGGGGGGGAATAAAACACTCAGGAGTGCAGCACGGTCAGCCGACGCAACGGAGGGTTATGTATAAAATGAGAATCGGGTACAAAGTTTGGAAAACTGACTTATCGCCATAGCAACCAAAGGAACGATGATCCTGCCGACGCTTGCTGTGAAAAATAGACACCTTTTGAAACTTTTTTCACCAGAAACATTCTTTTAATGTATAATCCCGGGCGGCTAGATTTTGGTTTGCAGATAATTTAGTCGTTCGGAGAATATAAAACACATTTATACGGACCCGATTCACAGAACGTCTTGGGCAGATTTTTTCTGTGGTTAAGTAAATTATATTGCCAAATTACAAGCGGCATTGCACGGTATATTTCTATATTATATAATTCATTAAGACACATGTAATAATATGGATGCCTCCTATATCTCACCCAGATTCTAACCCCTTATGTAAAAAAAAAAAATAATAATAATAAAAAAATACATTGCTTAACACTTTGTATTTGTGTATAAATTATATATATATATATAATCACACACATATTTACATACACAGTATATATATATATATATATATATATATATATATATATAGTGTATACAGTACTGGCCACCAGATATAACTAAAATGTATCATTCTTGGTCTCTGATGTGACAGCTGGATATTACTCATGATATATAGAGAGATATATTATATATCTAATGTATCATATCGTCTATTTGTCTTTGATTGTATGTATTTTAAGAAACGCTGCAGAAATTGTTGGCACTGTAGAGATAAATGCTAATATTATTAATATAATAATAAATATTACAAATAATAATAATAAATATAATAATGATAATAATATGCTTGTAAACTCAAAAGGGGTCAGAGGGAAAAGAGTTAATGGAAAATGATATCCATTATAACCGTAAGGTGGGTGTTTGACGCCTCGGCAAATCCCCCGCTTTCCCAAGAAGTACCAAGAGATCAGAATTCTGGTGAAAACGGACCGCTGTCTGACATTTTACGTGACATCAAAACACAGCAGCCCGGTGTATGATGTCACTTCGCGAGCAGCTCTCGTGTAGTTGATAAATCATTACTTTTACAGTAATCTGCTTACTGGGATCTCTAAGGCAAGAAAATATTTCTGCTCTGACAGTCGGGGAAAGCGCTTGCACTCATCGGACGGGAAACCCAACTTTCTACAGACAAAACGGGTTATTTTATCAACAATTACGCATTAGATGCGCAATGACACATAATACGCAGTCTCTCTAAATGCATGGGGAAAAAGCGCACGGCGCTCCAATCGGGGACATACAAGATCACAGCCCCCCGGACAGAGTTTAACAGGTGCCTAGAACTACAACTCCCATAATCCTTAGCTAGGAACTAAGACGTCGGAAACCTGGGAAGCAACAAGTGGGTCAAAATATACACTCAAGAAAGGAAGAGTAACACACGACACATTCTGTTCTATCAGCAAGGTGTTACTTTACTGAGAGGGTGGTGGACAAATAGAACTGTCTCCCAGCAGAAGTGGTAGAGGCTAATACAGCAAAGGAATTTAAACATACATGGGATAGACATACGGCTCCTGAATGACAGCCGTCACCAAGATAATCGAAACGACGCCTTTAATGCCGAGTCTATATGTTACTTTATCGTACGCGACGACTCCAACCAATACTTCCGCGCTACGGCTACCGAAATGGCACAGCAAAAGTTAACGTCGAGACGAGACAGATCGCCGCCGTGGACAGGAGAGCCGTTCCCGGGGCTGTCAGAAAAGAGACATCCGAACGCCACATCCGCACTCACGCTCGCACAAGCACTCACACGCGCTGCAGCCGTGCAAGCAACAAGCAGGCGACGGCAAACACGCCAACAACAACAACACGGCTCTTCCGTGCAAACGACTCGCGGCACGAGATCTGTGAATGACGGCCACTTTATGAATGGCTTCCACAAACTACACGGCAACGCGGCGCAGGGCCACTCGGCACGGAGTTTAACCCCTCGAGGCAGCTTCCTGTTTTCGCTCGCCAGAAAAGGAACTAGAATGTTGTTGTTTTGTTTTAAGCCGAAAAAACCACACACACAGTAAAAAAACAAACAAACAATAAGTGGCATCTGCAGAAGGAATGACATCAGACTACACCCTGTCATTTTACCGGCACAAGTAACTTTCCACCCCGTCCTCTGGATCAGTAACAAAAGGCAAAACAACAACAATGCACTTTTTTTTTTGCACATTTATCCCGGATCCCCCCCAATAAATCCCCTAACGTACCCCCGTATCCACGGGCAGGAGGCGAAGCGACTGACGTGGATATCTGCTTAGGGAGGGGTGATGTAGGATGTCTATCGTCAAGCATGCTTGATATGCGTTATACGTATAGCTTGGAGGACGAAGCCATACTTTATGAAGAGGGTGGTAGATAAGCTCTACGGCTTCCCAGCAGAGGTGGTAGAGGGCTAATACAGTGAGGGACTTAAAACGTGCATGGATCAGGCATGTGGATCCTGAATGTAAGACGAGGCCGGGGACTGATTAAAGTCTATGTTGGGGTATGAAGCATAAGGAGAGGGCACTGAAGAGATGATGAGGAGGATGCCCTATGCTGAAGGGTGTTTCCACGCTGCACACATGCTATAGTTATAGAAGCCACACACGCGGCAGGCTGCCCGCACATTCTATTGCCCCGTTACCCCTAGGTCTGTGTCTGACAGGGAAGGTACCAGGGGTAGGCAGTGGGGTAACAGTCTCCAGCAGCACTACACCCAGCTCAGGAGGGGAGAGGCCTTCAGCCAATGCACTTGGCTCCTCCCTCTCTGCCCTTGCGCAGTCCCCCTGGGCCCACTGCTGCCCCTAAGCGTATGACCGAGCCCCACACAGAGCAGGTATCTCACCACTTGGCTAGTGGTCCTGGCCATGGGCTCCTCTCCTGTGGCTTCAGGGAATCACACAGCCAGCAGTAATGGCCGCCTGCATCGTCTGGCGCTGACGTCACTCCACAACAATGTTCGTGGTGGTGGAGGGAGTGACCGCTCGGCGAACTGAACACCATGCCATAGGCGCTTGCCGCTGTCAGCCCGCCCACACTCTCCGGTAATTGGCTGAGCCGGACGCTCGTTTCCCAGAGGCCGCCCGCGCCCTCCCACCCCTCCTCCTCATTCACAGAAAAAGCGTCTTCGTTTCCTTGTTTGTTTCCTCCATTTCGCAGCAAGATGGTGCGGGGTGTACCTGCCCGTGACACCGGCTGCTACCTGAGCGCCTCACCGTGCATACAATACAAAATGAACGCTGTTCGTGCAAATGTACTACGTACATACATATACATTCATACACACACATAGATGCATTCGTAAATACATATATATACATTCATATATACACATACATATATATATATATATATGTGTGTATATATATATTTGTGCATATATATATGTGTGTGTATATGTGTGTATATATGTGTGTATGTATATATATATATATATGTGTGTGTGTGTATATATATATATATAATATTGTTGTTGGGGGGTTTAGTCCA
>VKOC01000009.1:5392954-5455217 GCA_009364415.1 Spea multiplicata
ATATATATATATATATATACACATATACATTAATATATACACATACGTACATTACATATTTACATTTGTACATACACAGTTAAATATATACATATTTGCATATTATACACACACAATACATATATAAGCTCATCTTAGTCATGAAATATACATATCTCAATGAACTTATATAATAACTTTATATATGCATACATACATCCATGTAATAAACCATACCCATTCACAGATTGAAAATAATTCATATATATATAATATATATAGTGTAACAATTTCTATATAATGTTATATATTTTCATTTATATATAAATATGTATGTATAAATGTATCAGGATATATTCATGTATACATTATTTCTAATAATTTAATATAATAAGCACAGGTGTGTGATGCTTGGAGTTGTTTAATGCGCATGTTATATATAATATATAGGGGTGCATTACTTATTCATTAATTATTTCATACATAGGAGTTGCTTAGTCCGCTGATTGAAAAATGACAAATGGAATTAGTTGTGTGTACATAAAAAAAGTTATAAATGTAACTTAAAGAAAACTTTTATTCATAAACCTAAAGTTTTTATTCATAAATGTATGAATGGTGAAAGGACGGTTAGCTTAGTAATTTATTAATGCACGTTCGGGGTTCTATAAAAGGCAAACCGTGCTCTAAAAACGTTGCAGGCGGTGAATGGGAGGAGCTTAACGGTAGCCCAGCCCACTCTTCCCCGTATGCATGTATTAAAGGGACAGTTTAATGCGCCAGGCAGCCCCCAGAAGGTATGCTTGCTGAAGGGCTTTAAGAGCTGAATGGTGGTAAGTATTTCACGTGTCAGGACGTGTTCGGCTGAACACGTCCCCTGCATGGAGAATAGATGGTGGGGAAAGGGCCAAATCCGTATGGGGGCTGAGCATGAAAATGTAAAGGGGCTTCTTATTTATTTGCATTAAAGTGCATATCAGGACTAAATTGTCCCTGTAGTAATTTCGGAATTCCAAAATGGAAACAATAACATACTAGTAAAGGAATAAGGGGTCGTTTCCCTTCTCTGATGTCATACGATTCCTAAATATAAAACACATTGATGGTATGAAAAAGAGAATGTATGAGCAAAGGAAGATTATTCCAGCCGGAGTGTTGAGGATGGATTCGAGTGGTGAAAGGCGGGAGAAAGGGAGAAAGTTAGCAGGGAGCATGAATGTGCATGTATACAGTGTGAGAGAGTGTGTGTGAGAGAATGTGTTAGTGTGTATATAGGCACAAGAGCGTGTGTGCCAGCGGGGGTTGACCAAGAAGCCGATGGGGTTGCTTGGCTTTACCTGCCCCCTGGGCCAGAAGTTGACGCCCCTCCCCTGACCCCAAGGCATCTAGGTGATTCGACCCTTTGAAGCTGGGACTGATGTTATCCGCTATTAACTTTAATTATTAATAATGACGCATTCCCCTCTGTTAGCCAGCCCTGGGGTTTCTAGCAGCCAAGCAGAACCAACATTCCAGCAAAAAAAAAAACAACAATCATTGGCGGCAGCGTCCCCCACCACCTTATGCCCTAGGCAGCTGGCTAGTTCCCCTGTTTGTACGGCTGACCCTGTCTGAGTGAGAAATGTAACCAAGCTCAGTCTTCTAAGTACCTTGCATATAAGGTGCATGCCACCCAAATGTCCCTGTTTTTCAAGGACAGTCCCTCTCTGGGACCCAGATCCCTCCCTCCTCCTCAGAATATTCGCTGGACGTTAATGCATTGCCGCGTTCTGCAGCCCTATACGTATAAATAAAACAGAACATGATTTGAAATTGTGTAGACGGAAAACATAGTATTTGGCTTGGCTATATAAATACTTATGGATAAATCCGAAAGTCACCTTAAATGTCTTGAGGAAGCCCCGCCCCAACCCAACCTCCAACCACACCCCCCTAGAACAAAAGTGTCCCTTTTTGGCCATTCGAACCGATGGCTGGTAGGGACATGGAGGTCTGGCATAGACTCCCCGCAGACGTAGTAGAACAAATAAGGAGAATGAAGATTACACTTCAAAGGAGGAATGAAGAAAGGTGTCTGACACAGCGAAGCATTGGCATTAGACTGTACAAATAAAGGCATTCCAGCCGGCAAAGCAAAAATGCTTTATTATAAACACATCTCTACCTTGTTATTCAGAAGAGTCTGTTATTTATATATACCGGCGGCTTTTCCTCTGCCTGCCGAGTAGTAAGTGCATGTTATTTACAAACACCCGCCACGTTATGTGACAAAATACAGGAAGTTACCGCCGATCACTGTGGTTGTCGGTACGCGCAAGTTCAAGATATTTTTGCTAAGTTTTGTGTGATGTGGGGACACCACCACAGATACGTTGACTATTGAAGACCCGAGTTAGTGAAGATCTTATCATAAGTATTGGCCTAGGTGGAAGAAGTCGGTTGAAAGGTGCTGTTCCACTAGCACAAAACATTAACGACGCTTTGTTAAGCAGATCGATCCCTAAAAAGAAACCTTAAAAGTCTAGATATTTGAAAGATATTTAATCACGTCATAGAAGGCATATTATATCATGGTAGATTCTTTTATATATATATGTTGTTTTGTGTCATATGAACGCAGCACGTACATTATTTAAGAAGGCTGCCATGCTGCTGACATTAAAGGCGCAGTTCCACCTACTTAACTAAACTAAACGCCCAGACCCCTTACATAAATAATTATTCAAGCAGGTAAACGCTTGCCTCATTTATACATTTCCAATAGTTTTATCTAAGTGGAACAGCACCTTTAAAGCCTCCGGTCACAAAGGGGTTAAACACTTAATTGTGTCTTTTAGTTTGTCAGTGATAGATTTCCTTTACTTTCCCTTTTTTTTGATACTAAGGTCCTGCAGGTGGCACCAGACTGTCGGGAAATTGACAAGATGATATATCTACGGTAAAATATACGTTAATGGACACGCTCAGTAACTTGCACATTAACGCTTCTGGTTTTTGTGACTTTTGCACACTGGAAGTGTGATATTGTACAAAGAATACTCTCTATAACCCGAGCTTTCGCTTGATTGTAAGAGGAAACTTGGCTGAATTATGTGAATTTAACCCATTTGGACCGTTCTCACATACCCTACTTATATATGTGGGAGTCAGCCAGGGTTATGTTATCCCGGTGGTCATCATGTCTCCTACATATACAGTAGCTATTTACCTCTACTCTGTTGGGCTAGACTCGGTGAGAAAACCTGCTCTGGCACTTTAAGGCCAATGGCTGCTCAGTGACATACGTGTAGCTGCCAGCTGGATACACGCGGCTACACGCTACACAGGCAGCTGCATGCATCCAGCAATAAAGGTAAATCTGAGACTTCTTTTTCTAATACGTCATGGAGAATTGGAGGGCAGACAAGAACAATTCAGCCATCTAGCCTGCCTGATGTAAAGACTCGGACCTTTATCAGTCCTTAGTCTTGTCTGAGATGCAGGAGACATTTGACCATACATGATGGTCAGTCCACGCCTGTTACAATGTGCTTGGTGGGTTAGGGGAATAAATACATCCCGTGTGAGATGATTTAGAGAAAATCTGAACACAGATAATCAGACAAATCTTTGTTTATTCCTAGATCATACGTTACACTTATACACATTTTTATTGCAAAGAAATACTATTCATTTAACGTTGCAACAATATGATAAAATGTATATACGGTATATATAATATATATATATAGTATATAAGCAAAAGTAGGCTATAGAATGCATGAAATAATTATATCAATGGACATTGATAGAATCCCAGGTCCAATACACTAGAAAGCTTCATAGGACCATCAATGGTCATACCGCTGGTATTTGAAATGCCAGAGAGGGGAAGCTTTGGCTAAAGAGAGTCTTTATGGTACCTATTGATAATTTTTTATGCCATTACGTACATTACATTTATTTATATAGCGCCCTCCGATTCCTTAGCGCTGTTACAATTATTTTGTCATTTAGAAGAAACATTCCGAGCTCCTATAAAAGACGAAAGTCAAGGGAGGTATGAGGGACTGTCCATTCTGGAGATGGACACTTGGTAAGGACGCTCCCACGATGGCCCAGAGGATAGAGATCTGTGAATAATGTATGCATTATGAATCACCATAATGTAATGTTCTATGTGAAATACAGAATCTGGCTGAATTAAGGCCAAAAACCACTTCAGTTTTGTTTTTCCTTGGGGTATTCTGGTTTAGGGCGACTCGGCAGGCCCTCTGCACAAAAAAGAGAGCCTATTGCCCTTTTGGGTGATCAGGCTCCCTTTAGCGCCACTATTTAGTGGGCCCATTACCGATCTCCCCCGCCAGCCCACTGACACTATGAAGGCCTGCGCTGAAATTATCTGTATCGTAAGAAATATATGGATTTAGAATATCCACGTGCGATGTTGTTTTCTCTTGATAACTATCATTATTACGCTCTTGGAGGATAGCAGGATAAGAATCATTAAAGGATACATCGTCTTGGTTAAATGTTTGGGAATAATCTTCGATGTCACAAACGTCCTGTGTCACGTGTTCTGACGGCATAACAAGATCAATGTCTGAGAAGACCTCTTTGTGGAAGCATAAAACAGTCATACTTGGAAAGTCTAGATCTGTGACGTCTCGTGATTTCCCACCATTGGGACTGTAGAGGGGTTTCAGTCGAGGTTTAGCCCAGTCCTGGAATAAAAGTATCATTGTAACAACACGGGTAACCAATGGGTTAAAATTCTGGTTAGAGTTTGTATGAAGGATTCAGGTCGTAGTCTAAAGGGGGCTTAGGTTCCTTGAGGTAAGAAAGAAAGAACGTTTGGTTTTTCCCAAAAAGGTAACTCTGGATCAGCAGCCCAGATGCTTTTTAGAACTGCCAAGGAAGAGTTGCCATCTTGGGTGCTACGGTTGTGAGTTGGGCGTGAGGTAGTTACAATGGACAGCCCAGACCTCCATTGATTTTATAGCTCCTTGAATAGGTCAGCCCATAAGCCCCACTGCCCCCCAAAAGCCCACCAATGGAGCACCTAGGTGGGCTAGTGCCTAAAAATCCCATGACCTGGAAATCCATTCATATTTGGTGTACTTAACAATATCACCCTTGGACCGATGCATGTCTTCAACCACCAAGCTCCCTGGTTTTAGGATATAGAATGAGCCGAAGAGGAATGGCTAGGATTTGGGGCTTTACCAAGACTTTTATCTGACAGCTATGTATGTAAGCAAGTAAGGCATTTATTTACACATTTTAATTTACACGCTTTTCTTTGGCTGAAGAGCACACTCCATACCCAGCAAACACTCATACCCAGCAAACACTCATACCCAGCAAGCATTCCTATGCAGCAAGTACTCATACCAGCAAAACCCTATCCAGCAAACACTCATACCAGCAAAACTCATACCAGCAAACACTCCTACCCAGCAACACTCACCACAAACACCTACCCAGCAAACACTCATACCCAGCAAAACACTCATACCAGCAAATACTCCTATCCAGCAAACACCTATCCAGCAAAACACTCATACCCAGCAAACACTCCTACCCAGCACAGCAAACATCCCCAGCAAGAAACTCCTACCCAGCAAAACTACAGCAAACATCATACAGCAAATACTCCTATCCAGCAAACACTCCTATCCAGCAACACTCATACCCAGCAAAACACTCAACCCAGGCAAACACTCCTACCCAGCAAACACTCCTACCCAGCAAAACACCATACCAGCAAACACTCATACCCAGCAAACACTCATACCCAGCAAATATCCTATCAGCAAAACACCTATCCAGAACACTCATACCAGCAAACACTCATACCCAGCAAACACTCATACCCAGCAAACACTCATACCCAGCAAACATTCTAGAAAAGATGATATCAGGCGATGAAAAAAGGGACAGGGTTTGGGCCTAAAATAGGGACTGGCCCTTTAAAAAAGGGACCATTGGAAGGTATGTAGATGAGAAATAAATGTACATTTACCTGGAAGCTTCCATTGTGTTCGTTATAAAGCGGTTGAAAGAATTTAGCCGCTGTCGGGATTTCTCTCGTGAATAATACTTTTATCCTTCAATGTGATTGGAAACAAGAAGAATACATGAATATGCTGTAAATTATTAGGACATTACGTGATAAAAGCACCTAGGAAAAGAAGGCCACTGTTTACTCCTTACCTGGAAGACATACAGAAGCTGAGGACATACAACGCGATGAGTGCACAGATCACTGCGGCCAGCGGGAACACTATGTATCGACTCACGCCGGCTTCTTACTCAGAGAATGGTTGCAGTTGGAAAGAGAAAGTTATTAGTAGTAATTTGGTGAAAAGTAACATATTCCAGAGCTTAAGTTCTTGTTTGCATCACAAACGTTGTAACGTTTGTCACATGACTGCTCATGATGTCATGACACACAAACCATCCAGGTTAAACTGCCTGCTGAGGTCAGCAGGAGGAAAGTGGCTGATTCTGCCCGATTAATTCAGTTAATTTAGTTTAAAAAAAAAGCATAGACCGCCCGACAAGTTCAATGCATCTGTAATACAGAAAGTAATAATGTAAAGCATAACTTTTTAAGTATTTCCCATAACATTTAATGGAAGAAAAAGAAACAAAAATACCCTCCCCCCCCCAAAAAAAAGAAAAATGATCTCACTAAAAGAGGTTTTACTCTAGAACAAAAATGGCTTCAAAAGAAGTCATACTATCCCCTTGTAGAATGTAAGGAAGTTTTACTTTACTGAGAGGGTGGTAGATAAATGGAACAGACTCTCATCAGAAGTGGTAAAGGCAAATACAGTTGAGGATTTGAAACATTCATAGGCACAGATAGGGTGCATACCATTTAAAAAGATGGTCATTGAGACAAACAGAAGTTATTCTCCAGTAACAGATAGTAGATCTATACGTTATCAGATATCACATACCTTGTGTTATAGTATGAAAGCGAAGCTCCGAGCTCCACTCACTCCAGTTGCTCATATAAGACTCATTGACGGCTTCAGTTGTCTTACATCGCAGATGGACAACATATTCCGTGTCCCTCTCCAGCTCTGACGTCTCAATCTCCACGTATGTATAATATCTGACCTGTTTGCGCTTTGCATTCTGCAACATGATAAACATGTAGATTACTCAATAAGGAGCACTTTCTGCGCATGGTGAGAGGGGATCTCATTAGACCCTCTAGAAATCAGTGTTGTAGTGTTGGGTCAAACACATCTCCTGAAGGACAAAGATCTGACGGGCAGGAAAAGAGGGCAAATGCATTTGGGGGGAATCTGCTGAATCCCACCATGCGCTTACAAGGGAGAAAAAGTGTTAGTTGACAGTCAGCTACCATATGCATTAATGTCCATATAATATAACAAATAATATAGGTGGAGGATTTATTATTGGGAATGATATCTGGAATATGATCATTCAGATTCCCATGAATCAGCATCTATAGTATTGTTATTTGTACACAAAAGATCACAGAAAAGCTAAAATATTGACCTAGAGAAGAAAAATAAAAAACAAAAGATAAAGAGAAGTTACCTCCCAGGCTGAATTTTCTTTCTTGATTTGAATTTCATATTCCAAATTTTCTTTAAGGTAAGGTGTAAGTTCCACATCCACACTCCATGTTATATTATATTTATTGTCCGAGAAATTGTAATGAAGGTCAAAAGGTGGGTTTGTTTTTACTAGAAGAGACAATAACGAAATGATACGCACATATATATATATATATATATATTATATATATATTATATATATACACACAGAAAATGCTATGTTTTTGCCCATGGCCCGGGATGTGTGCTCATCAACTAATAAGACGTCTGTTTTTTTCTTTATTTCCGGACAAATAAATCTAAAACATAAAAATAAAATAAAAACCACCATGCAAATGCAATACAGAAAACAGATACATTCTTAGGAAATACACAATTTTTACTCCAAATTTTGATTTTTATTCCAGTCTAGGATTTCATGGAAAATCTTTCTTTTTTTTTTATCCAGAAAATCTTTATCATCTTACAATTACTGGCCTTCATAAAGACATTTATTTGAACCATTTGATTACCACCATTAGGGAAACACTACAATGGGATCTTCATGGCGGATTATTAAACAGTTAATATCTCTCTGGTTCAGCTCATCAGCTAGAACGTTTTTGGGTATGATTATATATAATTATTAGTCATTATTGTTATTACTGATAAAATCAAGGTATTTTGCCCCAGTTGGCACTATTATGTCTGCAGGGGAACCACTGAAGTCTGGATTAATCACTCAATGACCTATGCATAGATCAAAGTCTTCTCTTCATATGAAGGACCACATCAAACATAAAATAATATAAGATCCCACTTTTTCTTTTTCTTTTTTTTTTTGGTTGCCTACACAATAATTCTGAACAAATGTCAGAATTCCAGACATTACTCTGCGGTACAATCCATGTAAATAAAATAGAATATATATTTTAAATATCATTTGGTTGCAACACTTTACCTTAAGGACATTTTAATTGTCATGGGGCAGTGATACCAGGGCTGGCCATTAGAGGGCGCTAAGTGAACAATGCACCCAGACACAAAAAATCACCAAAAACCTCCAGTTTTAGACATTTCACTGAAACAGAGAAACATAGAATTTGATGGCAGATAAAAACCTGCCTAGTCCGTCTGTTGTTTCGGCTGTAGAGACTTAGACCTTAATCAGTCCTTGGACTCGTCTTAGGGCTGGACTGCCGATGGTGGGTCAGCCGCCGTCCGATGACATAAGTGTGACTGGATATGCGCGACGGCATGCTAAGCTTTTATGGTCACCTAGCATGCGGCCGTTCATATCCAGCCACTGGAGCAGCAGATCGGGTGAATGCATGGCACTGTCAGCCAGCGGCCCACCAGGCAAATACCAGATGGCCAGTCTGGACCTAAAGATAGCCTTATGTCTATCCCATGCATGTTTAATTTCCCTATTTGTATTAGCCTCTACCACTACTGATGGGAAGCTGTTCCACTTATCCACCACCATCCCCTTAAAAATATATTTCCCTCCTGTACTTTCTTTAACACATTTATATATTCAAACATTATTATCGATTCTCCTCTGTCTCATATTTACTTCTAGCTATTTTGCGGTCCTTGAATATTTTAGTGTAATTACATCATTTTATGTAGATTCCGCAACTACAATGAGGGGAAAATACATATTTTACAATCATATTAAAAATAACATGAACACACATAAGACATGTACAGATGGGGAAGAAAGCTCTGTTCTTGTGAACTTATCTATTAAGAGGGGCATTGAGAAAGACTTTTTAGGAAATATATAATAATCAGCAGAGGTGATAGTTCCACATTTAAAGTCCAGATATTTGGAAGTTAATGGGATTCATACAGAAAAGGTAATACTAACTGTTATCGGAAGGTATAAAATGAAATATGTCAAATATATCGCTTCCGTCGATATCATTTGGTGATTGCAGTTGCATTGTATATTCGTGGAATACGCTAAATCCGTCTAATATCACTGTAGTGCAGTTATATGAATTCTCTGCATCACGTCTAATAGAGAAGTTACAGGAATACAATGTTCCAGAGCTGAAAAAAAAATATTTGCAACATTAAAATAAGTCAACTGATATCAATTAAAATTATGTATCAAAAAACCCCCAAAATGATAAAAATGTGCCATTAAATATACACATATAGTTTACCCCCTTAATGACAAAGCCTGTAGATGTACGGGGTCAAAATGCATTGTTTTCAATGGGTTTAGGGACTGCCCATTGTCCTTAAAGGGGTTAAATTCCCTAACATTAAAACAGAAATCTAAACAGAAGCGAACTTCTGCTTATTCCTCTTTTCCACACTGGACCTCTTCTGAGCGGAGGTGTCCTTTTATTTTGATGGGGAATGAAGATTATTTGTTATTAACAATTATTCTGCCCGTGAACCCTACTTTCATGTAACTTTTTGGGGGCTCCATGTGCATAGAGGAGCCCCCGGACATTCTACTGTTCAAAGTTTTGTTCAAACTGGCTTTGTCAGCAGCCACCATTTCTGGGATAGACTCATTCAATTAATTAGTCTTAACAATGTTATATTTTTGAAAAAATAATATATTAAAGTAATTTTTTCCTATAAAAAAGTTACCTGTTGATAAGCAGGAAGAAAGGTCCATCTCCAGTATACGATCCTTTGGACCATGTGCAGTGCATCTTGAATACATAATCGACAACACAGTCCGGATTGTGTCCTGTGTTAGCTATATGGATATGATATAGAAATCAATGTCCATCAAAGTAGAAGAGCTGTTCGATGGGGACGAATAGTCATCATACTGGGCAGCTCTCCAGGTCTGACCCAGAGTCTCGGGTGAAGCGCTGCTTCTCTGGGTCTCCAGGTCAGTTTTCTTCTTTTTCTGGGACGATGTGGCTGTCAGGGGCTAGCCCCACACTTACACATGGCTAGTTCTGCCCCGCCAACATAACCTCCGAGGTATGATAATGGAAGATATCATGTTATGCATGTAAGAGGTTTAATATATACTTTTTTGTAGCTAGTAGTGACTATTCAGGTGGGGCAAGTGACTTAGAGTGATGCAATTCATAAAGGAGGCTCAGCTGAAGTAGTGAGTCTGGGTAACTGCCCCGCTTCCTTGAGGGTAGATTATACTCTCATCTACAGGTGAAGACTATGTCCTCAGCGTTTAATCTTTTGTACCTCCCTGAGAAACTAAATAAGTAAATGGAAAAGCAGGAGAAATGAGATCTCCTACTTCTTGGTCTACATTGGTACCCCCGACAAGGTGTATAAAGGCGTATAAAGATGAGAGCTGCCACTTATGCATTAGAGACCCATCCTATCAGTGAGTTCTTGAGACGAGGACTAAAGGGACAGTTTACTGAATGGATATTAAAATACTTCATAAGTAAAAAAAATAAAAGTGCATCTACCAAATGGGGAGGGGGGTGAGAAAAGGGGCAAATGCAGAATTGAAGGTCACTTTGATTGGTTAATTAAAACTCCACTCACCTGTTTCCTGTATCAGGTAAACTACCACGATTACAAGCACCGGCAGGCGGGGGTTCATCATATAAAACTTTATTTTCAGTTAATATGCTGAAATACAGAAAACAAATTTCAGTGCTAAGGACCGCAGGGCGGAGGGGACGACTCCCTCCATCCCACAGGAGAGGGATGGAAAGAGGGGCAGGTGCACAGTTTTGATAATTTAACCCTCATCCCCATTAGCATGAGGTAAGGGAGAGGAGTATGGAAGGGCGTATACCCCTAAGGATTATTTATCCTGAGAACCCTCAATTTATTCTTTTATTTATTTAATATGGCATGTGCTGATTTTGTGAGTTGCAGACGAGGGCATGCAGTGTGAAGTGCTGCAGCCCTGCTTTCCTGATCCAACCGTCTGGGATGAGCAGTAAGGGTACCATCGGTGCTGACACTGCCGGAAGGGAAACCCTTTCCATGTAACAGTGCTGATGTTTTTTCAATATGGTAAAGCCCCTGCTGAAAGACATATATTTTGCTCCGAATATATGAATTTTGCACAAAATAAAACATTAATACAAACACATTTGCATATCCCTTCTATGCATTTTCCTCCAGAACTGCAGCTTCTCCTAAAAGTGAGTACTTTAATATGCCTTTATTGGTGGGAATGCAGGGGGCAGTAAACCGCCCCTCCAACTTAAAACAAAGTAAAATGTTTCATAACATAATCAATTTGGTTAAAGAGAGTGCTTACAAACTGATGTCATGGTATTGTATTAAATATTCTACAATTATTCGAAAGAAAATCTAATCTGAACGATCTCCATAACCAAAGATTAAATCATCAAATGAATCTACGGTTTTTAATTCAGAAACGAGTTCAAAAGGAAAAACTTCCTTACCTTCCACTGCGAAAACCCTTCTGTCACTGTTGCAATTAATGAGAATTCAAATAAAAAAAGAAAAAAAATTATCTTTGCTATCAGCTGCGTATCATTTCCTGTCTCTGATACATCGGAGGAACAAGAAATGCTGATTACCAATAGCTTGCATGAGCATATTGTCAATTATATATCAGCGCCATCTTTAAAGGGATCTGTCACTTCTCCCTAAATTCTACAATTCTACACGATAAGTAATCCCAGTGGGATGTAGTAGATACCATGGGAGCAGTCATTGAAAGTTCCTGTTTTCTGGATCCACACGATAATTCCACCCCAACAGGATCTCTCTCCTCTTTTGTTGCGTCGATTTATGTTGATTTGTTCATGTAAAGAAGAAAAAAAAAGAAAACGTATTGGTTACTTGCCCCTCCACCTTCTGCAATGATGATAAGCAGTAGGTATTTGAAGAAATTGATTTACTTATGCTAACAGCTGCAAAGGCAACAATTATTCTTAAGGGACGTGTTCCACAGAGGGTTAAAATAAGATGCAATCATTTTGTCGAGGAAAAATAATATTTCTGAATTTTAATTTTAGGGTTCATCAAAGTTCCAAGTCTACAACCTTTTCTCTCATTAACCGGAAGTTAACTCATTGACTCGGAAGTCATCATTCCCACTCCCAGTATTAGTTCTCTGATTAACCGTGAGAAACCATTGGATTGTGGCTTTTCTGGCTGCATGCTGACATTGAGCTGTCGCCCATCCACTCTTCTTTCTCCACAGTCCAGACCTGTAATACCGTGGTAGGAGATCAGGACACCTCCATACATAAACTGTTTGGGCCAAATGTTAGAACTGTCTGATTGTGGTATGAACTTGCTCCTCGGAGTTCTATCCACACCTCGCCTTTTTAGTTTTGCCCCACCGAGCATAACATTTGACGTATTTATTTTATAAGGAATAGGAGGCACTTTATGTTTATTATGTTATGTTTATTATCATGTTCCTTGGATCACAGCATGTCACATTGCCGAGAAAGGGTTGCCCATATTTCTAAAGTAGATTAGGGCCGGTGGACTGCTTATGATGCAGCTAGCTTCAGACATTTGTTATTGCGTAAAATATCCCCATCTCCTTCTAGATTGTAAGCTCATTGGAGCAGGCTCCACCTCACGTTTTGTTTCTGTAAATCCCGATTGTAATATAATGCGCTACTTGTTACCTGCCGTTTACCCCTTTTACATTTTATGATGGTGCTGCATCAATCAATTAATAATATTTTCCGCATAATAGTTCTTCAGATCATTGGAAAGAACTTTGAAAAACCAAAGAATAACCAATTTTGGACCTATCACAGAACTCAAACAGATTGGTTCATTCATTGTCTGTTACTACAGACCAAACATCTTCTAACATGAATTTACCTACTTCGCACCAACTACAACATGACTCCTGCTCACACAACTCCTTCCCCAGCTAGCCCCATCCCTAAATCAACCCGCTTTATCATTTTTAGGGTATATGTTTTTATTTTAATGTATTTTAAGTTCTTCCTGCCTCTAATTGGTTGTATTTAAACGCCGTAACTTGCTTTGTAACTAGAGGAAAGAACACGTTTCTAGAGAAGATGGAGGTTAGTGTGGAAATGTATTTAGCGTACACTTAGCGTGATAAGGTCCTACAGAATGTATGTCAAAATACTGAAAATTCTTCAGAACTGGACATGTTTAAACATAATCGTTATTTATTGTTCTTCAGATACTCGGCTTTCAGTGACTGGTCTACGTTGCGTGACCCATCTGGTAATTATGGGATTTACTAGGGAGCCAGCTTTGAAATGGAAAATCCCCATCTGCATGGACAATTTAACAATATTTATAAAGGTTTTTCAGTATCGGACTGCAACTTGTAGATATGCCGTCGCCTGGTAAAGGGAGGCTATTGCTTTTAGGGCATTTAGAATAATACTGAATTTGTTTTTTAAAAAAGAAAACTAGTTAGTTTACACTTTTAATTGTTTCGTTGGTATACTTGTTTTAGAGATTTTTAATGAAAAATACCAACTCATACCTGGGGAATCTCTGGGTATATTCTGGAGTCTCCTGGTGAAACGCTTCTTCCCTGGGTCTCTGGGTCACTCTTCCTTTTCATAGGGCAAAGAAGCTGTGTTTGACCAGAAACACCCTGAGCCCACTTTCCCTTCTACCCCCAGCCCGCTTAGGGCTAGTCACAGGCAGCCCCTGGTGTCCAAATGCTCATCTAGCCCTGCCCCATGTATGGCTAGCTCTTCCTCTTACCAAACCACTACTTCAGAAGATGAGAAGCTCCAAGTAGCCTACCCTCAAACGTTCCTAGGTCTGGCAAAAATGGTCAATGGCAAAAAATGGGGTCAAACTAGCATATTAGTGTTTCGTGTGATGGAAAAGTCTGACCTTTGCTTTCCATGCCAACAAAGGGTTTCCACAAAAAGTAGCAATAACATGTAAAGAAAAATGTTAATTTAGTGATATACTATATATATATATATATATATATGGAACATAAAATGCTGTCCTTTTACATTCTAATCGGAAACATCTGTATTTCAATCATGTAATTGTTTGCACTTATAGCAAATGTTAACGTTGTAAGTCATTGCAATACTTGACCAAAGTTTGTGCATGCATGATGGTATCTGATCAGCTCCACCACCAGAGGAAGCACTCTATCAAATCTTATTTTCATCCCCCACCAGAGGAAGCACCAAATATCAAAAATATAAAGAAACAGAGAGAGAGAAAACAACCTACAACCTTTGAAACAGAATACTTGTTAGTTTTTGTTTCTGCAAAATGCGTAACCTGCTATTCGTGTGTGTTTTTAAACTGTAAACCATGGCAGAAAGTACGCCCCGTGGAAACTAAAGTGAAAAATATTCTCATTTGCGTTTCATTTGCGTCTCATGTGCTCACACGTGTTCTCATGACATCATGGTGCAGGCAAGTTATATGAAATTTCTTTGTACCATGATGTCAGCTTGCTATTTCTGCCTGGTTTTGCGAGAGGTCTTTGTTGCTGCAATCATTTTCTCAGAACTGAGCAAAATTGTGAGTTTTTTGAAGTGCTTTTCTTCGGAACAAATTTTAAATTTTCGCCAACTTTATAAAACCCACTCACTGACTTTCTTGGGTTTATTCAGTTGTCAGGAGAGATTTCAGGAGAAATTGTGGTTTTAGCTCCTTGGCTTCATTAAGGAAGAGCTTGCCTGGCCTTGAGTAATGTATAGTTAAATCAGTATGTTTTTTTAATAGCTCCTTGCACACTGAATGATAAATTACACAGGGCCAGATACACACTTATATATTCACAGCCATGCTCACACACAGTAACACATGCACCACACGCACATATGCACATTCATGCTCACACACACACACATACATGCTCACATACATACATACTTGCACTCTCACTCTAAAATATATACATTTATACATACTTCCTTCCTTACCCTCTTTCACTCATTCTGTCGCTCCCTCACGCACAGCTTTCTCTCTGGCTGCTTTGTGGGAGCAGCATTGCTTTTACTGTGGGGTGATGTGACCTCCTCCGGCTGGTCCAAAGTAGTTCAGAGGCCAGGTCAATGTCGGACTGGGCCAGCCTTCTCCTGGCCTCTAGCTTGGTATTGGAGCCTGAGCTAATTAAGGTGGCCATACTTGTATGTGGGTAGTGTGTACCGTGCATCACAAACCAACTACCACCTAAACCCCACCAATTAACGACACAGAGACTGAAGTTGGATAAAACAGGCCACAGCATATTTTATTAAGAATAACCACAAACACTGTGTTGGCCTAAACACCATAAACCAATAAACATAAATACACAATAAACCACACAAGAAATAGTAAATACAAATATACATAACACATAATACATTCAAACATAGCCAACACAGGAACTGAATTAACCCCGTCCTTGCCGGCCGCTCACCACTGTACAATCCAGACCACAGGTGCTCACCTCCCCCCTCGTCCAAACAAAAATGACAGCTACCTTCCGCTGTCCCACAACTAATGCTAACCACCAGCCGACCATAAGCTCGGTGGGCACGTCCAATAACATTGACAGCTAACTTCCGCTGTCCCAGAACTAATGCTAACCACCAGCCGACCATAAGCTCGGTGGGCACGTCCAATAAAAAACACCAGAGGTTAGGGGAGGATTGAGCCTTCCTTCACACCAGCATCCAAACTCCATCACTTACCAAAACCAGACCGGCAAGGACACACAAACCGCCAGCTGTGACAAAAGAAAGAAAGTTAGTACACAAAAAATAGGGAGGGAGGGTGGGAAGCAGGTAAGTCTGTTGACTGTCTCTGGAAAAATGACAGTGACCGGGGTCACCCAGAGGGCACCCTTTATCCCCTAGTGACTCCCGCCCCTACATTTACATACCCCAATCAAAAACACACATGCCCTGAGCATGCACTCACCCACACACATACATGCTCCCTGTCCATTTAGCTACGCTGATTCCCAGGAGCCTGGTCCACAAGTATTCTCAGTTTGTATGTAACTTGTAGACTCAGATACAACTAATGCCTATACCTGGGAACTCTCTTGGGTTTGACCTGGAGTCTCCGGGTGAAGCCCTTCCTCCAGGTCTCTCCTTATCCAGACAGGCGAGCGTCATTTGGCCGGAGTCACTCCATCCTCCAGTTTCTACCTAGTCCCACCCACTAAAGGCTGTCTGGAGCTAGCCCCACCCACATGTGTAGCTACCCCACCCCTTCACAAAGCCACACCCCTAGACACCTCCAGGTTTCCTGCCCTGGAAATTTCCCAGGTATGCTAGTGACGAGCTGAAAACACGTTAACATTATTGGCAAAAGAAAATATATTCCATTGTTAGTAAAATGTTATATTTGCTCAGTTTAAGGTTTAACAGAAGACAAGAAGAAAAAACATTTGTCATTGCTAAATTTTCTTTACATTTTTAGAAAAAAAATCAAATGGCCTGTTCAAACTTTCCACTTAATTTAATACATTTTTAGGTTGGAGGTTTGTATTTTTTCTGCAGTGAGTTAAAACTACACAATTCAATGTATGAAATCTCACCAGGTTGTAAGTGAAAGAAAGAGTTAAAATATATTAATATGAGTTAAAATATATTAATGTGAAGACCTCATTTGTTGAGTATTTATTAGAAAATGGAAATAATTTATTGGTCTGCAAAACCAAAATCAGCAATTGTCTCAAGGGATAAGATCCCTGCCGCAGCTAGGATCACTCTCAGAAAATCTCATAAGCCTCAAATGTATTAAGTTTACGCATCACAGTTTTATTGGTATACGAGTTGAATATAGTAAAACTGAAAGTTATTTACCGACAAGAGCACTTAAAGGAAAATAACTATTTTTATTCTGGTTTTTTTTTTTTGTGGTATTTATGGTAAATCGCTTGTTAAGAATGCAAAAATACAGTTTAAATATACAGTTAAAAATTATGTTTTATGAACATTTGACTTATTTAGAAAATATTTGATCACGTTCACATGCCTAGCGTTCCACAATCGTGCCCCAATATTCCAGACTGAAGAAATGGCACACTTCGATTTACTTGGTGAGCCTCAGCCTGCTATTTTTCACATTTTTTGACCCTCTTTCTTTCATCGATTGATCTCAAATTCTCTATTCAACTTCTTCTTCTTTCTTGTTTCCATGGCAACCAGACAAATGAAAGGGATTTCCGAAAATGAAAATGTTGGACAAAATTCGCAGAATATGAGCGAATTTCATCTACTGCAAAGAAATGTATGTATATGTATACTACTGTGCACCAGCGACCCCTAGTGCTTCAAACTGTAGTGCATCCTCCATAGACTTAAATGAGCCCCATAGATTAGACTCATTTAGGGGCTGCAGGGGACTGTGCTATCCTCTGGACCCTTTTTATCCCAATTACAATTCTTTTGTGATCTCTAAATCTGTTTTTCTTGTTCCACAACTGGACAAGTACTCAGAAAAGGGGAAATCTTTCAAGATAGATTAGGTATTCGTTAGATTTGTAAACAAAATGAACAATGAATTTCAAGTCAGGAAATACATTTATTATCAGGATAGCTTAAAAATACAAGTAAATTGTAGACTTTTTACTTTGTAAATAATTGATAATTTTAAAGGCATAATGTCATTTTTTATTTAGTTATTCATCTTTGCAATCCTTAGAATCTTAGAATCCACACTAGAGGCAATGATACTTTTTAAAGAAGTATTATAATAAAACAGGAGTGCCGATGATATTATTTCTGTCTGCATGACTTATTGTGATTTTACACAGCTTATGAGTGACCTCAGTACAACTGAACTAATCACCTACACATAAACCCTTGTTAATGGACGTTTTTATGTCAACTGAATAAAAACTTCAATTGTTGTTGGAGCCACCAGCAGTGGTTGTGATGGAAGGCACCCACTGCTTGACGTAGTTCCTTTTGCATTCTTCTTGTCCGCTGTGAAATTGTGAACTTGGACTCTTTATGGAGATGTCCCCGTTTCCAAATTCACTCTCCACAGGACTCCCACAGTCAGAATCGACAAAGCCACTGTCTATGGTATCCAAATCAAGACACATTCTTGGGTAACCGAAATCCTCACTGTTTCCCGAGCCAGGAGAAAACGGATCAAAGCGTTCGTCATTATAAAACACATCTTGGGAAAGTGAATCTTGAAGCCATTCTTCGGATGGTATTGCTATCAAGTCAAGACAATTAACATTGGGCTGCCTTAGATTTTCCTGAAGATCAAGTTCCTTTGAAGGTTTTACATTTGAGTTGGACTTATTAGTCTGTACGCCATCCAATAAATCACGGCTGCCACTATCAAGAGTGACTGGAGGATAACCATCATCGCTATTAATCTCTTCATTGTCCATATTGGCGTTAACGCATGGACCATTATCGGAAATGCACTGAGGACAACATGGAGTTCCATCGTTGATCACCGTCACGGTATCAATAGATACTCGTTCGTTGTGTGCGCTTCTCATACTTGCCGAACCTCTACTTTTTCTGCAGTCATGGATGTGAATGTTACAGCATGTCTTGGGTAATAATTTCTCATGATTTTCCGTGTCGTATAAACCTGGTTTTGATCCACGCTTGCATAGATTCTGACTGCAAATTTCTAGGATTTCTGGAGGAACCGCTCCGCAGTCAAAATGTAACACCGTTGCATAATAAGAAGTTCCCAGCCAGCTCTAAAAATAAAATAAAATATATAATAGTATGATTAGTGGTAAACAATAATAAATAAAATTAAATATATATATATATAATAATTTTGATATTAAACATTTCTACAAAGTGTTGGGTTCAATTGGCTTTCATTTCATATAAACCACATCCTTGAAAGACTTTAAGGTTCAAACACGACAGTTACAGTTATGAGTATGTGGGTGGAAGCTTTCTGCAGATATATTTCTCTGAAATTAGACACAGTTTGACTTGGACAGATGAAAAGAATACATTTCATATTAAAAATAACACGCATCTCATCTTAGTTCTTATTTGCGGGGGAATGGGAGGTTATCAAGGCAAGTGAATTGCAGCGTCTGTTATGTAGAATGGGTTTTTACCAATTTGCACAAAATAAATGACGCAATTTTATCTGTTGTATCGTTTCGTTTTACTTACCCATATTTTTGTAATGTGTGAAATGCGTTGGATAAGAGCATGAGCTTTCTAATCATTACGTTACGTTTACATTACATTTATTACATTTATTCCGTAGCGCTGTAATCAATTGCTTTTAAAGTTGACAGTAACATTCTTGATGGAAGATATCAAAATAACCCGTACTAAACCTTTACATTCATTTTTATCCAGTATCCAATAATTTTACAGCAAGTATGACGTTAAATGTTGTTACTTCCAAATTTAAGAATGTAACAAACACAATAATATTATATAATTTGTTATGAAAATTTACACCATGTAAAGCAACTCAATTAACATATACCCCCCCCATACCTGGAAACTTTCTAAATGAGTGGACCCGGAAATTTGTGAAATATTAACTCTTTATTAGGCCATCATGAAGATTCTATGTAGTGACTTCCCAAATATGTTAACTAAATGGCTCTAATACTGGTTCCCATGGAAACCTTTAAAGATATAATTAATTGAGTCACCTGCATTCAAACAGGGATATCAATCAGAACATACTGGGAACAAAAGCACCAACACGCGAGTCTTGTATATGATCACAGCAGTGTAGAATAGGAACGCATTAACTTGAGATTGTGTGACCCTGAGAATCTGCCCCTTCACCCTGAGATTGGGGCAAAAACCATGAGACTGAAACCCTAAGAGTTGCCAGTTACGACCCCCTCAACATTTCAGGTGTCCAAATTGGGTCCGCACAGACCAGGACCGGCCATCCGGCACACTAAGCAGAGCCACTCACTCCAGAAGCAGATAGGGTGCCATAGCGTGTGGCCAGCAGTTACATATGCCACACACTACATGGGCATAAAAATGTAACATGTGGTAATGCATGTTCAGCATATGTCATTAGGCAAATGCTGGCCTTAAAAGGCCAGGGTCACCCCATCATCATCAGTCCGGCCCTGGGACCATATGTAGGAGGATATCGCCAATTCATGCCATGGAGGAATAATGTTCCTTTTTAACTCAATTTTTGGACAAATGAAACATTAGTGCTACAGTAGGCACGTAAAAAGCTAATTTGCCATTACACAAGTTACGCAAGCTAAAAAAACCCACACGCTTAAAGATGAGGAAGTGAAACTAATTATTAATTATGTGGCTTTTTCTCAAATAACCCCTAAATGAACAGGGGAAAAATACCTAAAAAATGATCAAAACCTAAGTAGTGATTAAAGACAGGTACAAAATAAGAACTTGATCCACCCACTTATTCCGAGTATCACAGCCTTCAAACAAGAACACGATACGGTCTCTTACAATCTACGTCAAAGTGTCATGACGAAGGGCATAGCTATTTATACTTTTCTTACCTTAAAATCACCGCTGTGCCCCACGTACAGTGGCTTGAAAAAATGTGCAGGGTTAGGCACAAACCCACACATATTCTTAAAAATCCTATAAATAGAAAAACACATCTATTTAAAAAAAAAATGCTTTTCAGAACCAAAAATAGAACTAAATACTATAGTGTTATTATATGAAATTTACAGTACATACCATATATATATATATACCATATTAAGAAATATATTAGTTGCTAAAACTTTTAGTTTAGAACTTTAAAATACGTACTCAACCAAAAATAAGAAAATAATAAATACATGTTCGGTGTTTTCCAGTCGTGTCACCTCTCCCCAACCAATAACTAACAAATGCTCTTCAGATCTCCTGATCTAGGAGGCAACAGAGGGTAATCATCTCTCCTCCCTATGAATTAGAAGTAGGTGCCATCAAAAGTACCCCGCAGGTTTAGCTGATTGGCAAACCGGCTGCAGTGACATCATAATAGTGAATGGAGTCAAACCATGACTGCGCTGTCTATCCCGAGACTGGGCTCTGGGTCTGGGCAGTCGTGTATCAGACATGTTGATATGTTTTGGATCAAAACTTTTCATTCAAAGTCTTTGTTGTGTATAAACATACCTTGTTCGCAGTTTCAAAGGAATACATGGGAAAAGCAATATGATGGCAATGCAAATTCCTAAACATAGAAGAATCATCCAGTGTAATGAACCCCAAACACCTCCGTTATACACTAAAAGGAAAAGAAAAATAATCAGATGAATTATACTATGCTACAAGGTTTGCAGACTTCCGAGTAGGATTGAAAGATAGGTTGTCTATTAAATTAGCCTTATTGCCCACACAGAGTTTCCATGACCATTTGTGCCATGTATGTTGTGGCAATATGCCAGCGACACTTTCACGTGGGTCAGCGTTCCCGCAGAAGGGACAGAGACTGAGGTTTTCATTTTAGCTATCACAGGGGAAAATTCTGAACTTTTGTGCAGCTCTAGTGTGCGGAAATAGGTTCTTTACCATCTACTTCAGTCCTCCATGTGACCGAAGGACCCCAGTCACTCCATGAACCTTTATACACAGAAGTATTCCGTGGCTTGGCTCGGACACGGGCAACATAGCCTTCATTTCCTTGAAACTGTATCTTTAGAAGGGAGACACTTTTTTCATCCTCTATAATATTGATGGATCGGTGGTTCTGTGAAAACACATATACATAGACTCAAAATCCTTTGGCTATTATTGACTTATAACTGGCCACATTGTTTCAAGGAGTAAACTCACTGCCCAGGCATCGCCATCCTTTTTAAAGCTCAGTTCATATCCAATCTCGCCATGCTGGAACATGTGCTCAACACCCTCGTACTCTGTTCTCCAGGAAAAATTATAGGTTTTCTCAGAAAAAGATATGCTAAGGTTGAAGGGGGCAGTCGGTCGAACTGTGGGTTAAAGAAAATAGTTATATATTATTTCATAATCATAATGCCAGCACAACACTTTGTACAGCTAACACGTGTATACAATCAAGAACATTGGCAGATGTCTCCTTAGACAAACATTGGCTACAAATTATATTATTGTGAAGTGGAAGCCTCTAGGGCAGCTGGACATGAACAGCTGGACATGAACTGAAGATCACTATGCTTAATGTACAGCGTCGGGTATAACTTCCCACAGACAGATTCTAAAATATTGAGGAAAGCCTTCTTTAAAGAGCGGGGGCTGTGATAGCTGCAAAGGGGGGTCCATATGAATGCCCAAGGTTTTGGAATGGGATGTCCAACAAGCTCGTATAGGTGTGACTGTCAGGCGTTCACATACATTTGTTCATGGGGTGAATACACTGTATCAGAATAGTAATAGCAAAGCACTTACAGAGACTTACATGTACCACTGAAGCGATACGGTCCACACTTAGTCGTGATATTCTCACCATTAATGGTTTTACTTATGGAAATACAGTAGGTGTCATCCGCTCCCAAGAGATCCATGTCCAGAATACAGATGTGTTGATGTTTGTTGGATGATTGCACCAGCTGGCAGGAGCTCTCCTCTTCATCTTCAGTGGTCCTTTGGAAAATGGTTGGAAACGTGACAAACTAGTTTTCATATTTAATGAACAGATTTTATTTTTTAAATATTTAATATACCTTTAATAGTCATCATTATTCCGTGGCATCATCCTTTTCGGGGAATGTTTTTGGCATTTAATTATACATGCAAATCAGAGAGTTTCCAGAATTGTTACTTTATTTGTCCAACGTGATCAGATATTCTATATTTAAGTGTGAACAAAACGTGGATTGGACAAAACAATCCTAAATCAATTTAGCGAGCTGATGTGGACCAGCGATGATGAGGCACCCCTGACACGTTACGCATGATGATGTAATTGTGACAGACGACTGGATATGGGCGGCCTCACGTTACGTTTTTATGCTCACGTACCATGCGGCCAGCCATATCCAGCTAGCACCCACACACTGTGGTAAGTACAGGGCGCTGTCACCCAGCAGCCTACCAGATGGCCAGTCCAGGCCCGCTTCAGTGTATATTAAAGTGCAGCAGGATAAAGTTTCCCTGGATGAATGAAAGTCTGCCCTCTTCAGGGAATGTTACAGTCACAAACTTAATATTTAGAACAAAGAAAGACCCCTGTATGACACCAAAAGAATAAACACAGCGAAACCTCAAAAACTTTTATCTTGTGTTGCGACTTTGAAATAAAGAATTCTTACCATGTGGCACTAAGGTGGTAGGAAATACCTGGCTTGTCTCCCTCGTTGCTGACAACTGTGCAGGATAAAGAATGTATGTAATCCACGTAGCAGGTCAAATCTTCGCACGTCTTAGCTGCAACATTAAGATTTTAATTAGGGTCTGTATATAAAATATTTCAGTATATGTAACTCACATGTAAAGACAAAAATGCATCAAGTGGTTTCACAGACACTTAATGCGTGTTAAAAATATTTTGGGGTCCTACCCTTGCCTATTTCCTCCACACATCCAGTAGGGGTAGGTAATAGACCTGTGGAAGAGGCCTAAAATCATTTCGGACCAAAGTTTCCTTTTTGGCTCATTTATATTCGGAAAGACAATTTTTTTTCCATTTAGAAACAGAATTTGTTGCCCAAAAATAAGTATCTCTCTCACTGTGCCCCCTACTCACCTTCTCCAGCCTTGTGGTATCCTGTGATCTCCCTGTGCAGCTGCAGAGACCGCACTGACAGGAGAGGTGGGAGAAGGAAGCCAGAGAGATGAGGGAGTCAGTACATGGGAGAGTGGAGAGAGTGTGCAGCTGCAGAGAATGGCGGGAGAGATGGAAGGGGGACAAGCAATAGAAGCCGTCCTAATTTCTAATTTAATCTTTGCTTGTTTGTAGAGGTACATTAATCCACGTCTTTCCTTACATGCACTGAAATGGATATTATCCATTTATAATATTGATAATATTATTAAATATTAATTATGCTCTGTTATAAAAAAATACCTAAGATTAATAGATGTTTAATAGCATTTGTGCCCCTGTCCTGCCCATCTAGGCTGCCTTAAAAATAATCAGATTCCTCAAAAATAAGAGTGGCTTGAAAATAAAACTAATGTTGCCTCAGCGGATCTAAAATATAATAGAAACCTCTCTTGACCACAGAGGACGGAAAGAAGCCGTGATGACGGTCACAGGGAAACGAGTTAAGTTGCAATTGTTTACGCTTCATGCACGTTAACCTTGGGATCTCTGTTAGTTTTTTAACCCCTGTGGTTACGTTAGTATTATATTGTATTTTAGGCCAGCTGTCTGAGGCACATTAGTTTTCTATTGAAGCCACTGCTGCCCTCACAGCAGAAGCACAGGCCAATATTTCATTCTAGTAGCTTGAGGTCCACAAAACCATTTAATGTTAGCATGTTTTACTTAAGATTTACTTTACTGAGGGGGTGGTGGCTATGTAGAACAGCCTCCCAGCAGAAGTACCATAGCTTGAGGTCTACAGACCCTGGAAAGTTCCCAGGTATGGACACTAGAGCACATACTGCCTAAGCACAGATCTCACTGTCCCTGGGGCGGCGGATCGGGTGTGTATTGTGAGTATTGGGTGAGACTGTTGGCCAACAGCCCACCCGGCATTGGACCACTGTCTAAGATGTCTAAGATGTCTAAGATGTCTAAGATGTCTAAGATGTCTAAGTTTAGGGAGTTATAATGAATACGGTATGGTAACAGCAGCAATGGCGCCACTTCCCCATTAAAGTGATCGCTTTAAGACAGAAGAACAAGGTTTGCTGCAGAGCTGATGAGTCATCTCGCAAGTCATCTGAGTTCTCCGCATCTGAGATGTCTGAGGATCCAACGTAGAGGTTTTTGTGTTCTTAAGACGCGATGATGAGCGATGATTTAAAGCATCCTTTGTACTTACTTATTGGAACTATAAAGCACAGAATGAAAAGCAGCGGCGATGGGTAAATATCATGTTTCCTGTTCATTTTGATCTTGTGGTGGTTCCTGCGGGGAATGAGAAGGAAACCAAAGTTATGTCATTTGCTTATAGTAAATATGGCTTGTTCTGCACACACGAAAGCATCATGCAGTGTCATGCATCACACTATATTTCACTTGTACTAGTACATGCGCACCTTGGTCATAATAAACAATATAAAGGAATATAAAGGAATACAAGGAGAACACGAAAATCTACAGTTCCTTGCCCTTCAAACTCCATCCATGATGGGGAACTGGTAGGTCTGTGGCTCTCTTCCTACACTGTATTAGCCTCTACCACTCCTGATGGGAGGCTGAGCTATTTATCTACTACCCTCTCTATAAAGCAAAGATCACTTTAATATACAATTCAGCTGAGCATACAAATCAAATTGTACTCCACAAAAACTCCTACTTTGTCAAGCATGTTTAGCAATATTGAACGTGAAATATATCAATTATTTTTGTTAAATATAGTCACTGATTAAACAAAGCAGAATATTTAAAGGAACAGTCGATTTCTATTTACTTCAGCTTAACGGTTATCCTGGGAATAGAAGTATTTAAAAGAAATACCTTTACACAGGTGTTGCAAAAGGGCTATTAACAGTAATGCATGTTGTACCCTATGACATAATAATACATTTGTTGCTCTACGCTTTGTTGCGTGTTGATTGTATAGATACATTTTAATGAAGAGCAGGACCTGTGTAGAAATTATTTTTTTTTGGCTTTTAATAGGCTCCAGATTTTCATATTCATAAAGGTTTAGCTTAAAAGTTTGGATTTGGAAAAGAACAAAAGATACACATTTTGAGTCATAACAGAAATTACAGTTTTACACTTTTTTTTCATATTGCAAATAGCAAAAGGCAAAAAAATAGATACTTAAAGGGACCCTATGATGCCTTTTTTAGTACAATGTGCCTTTAATCACAATTTTGTAATACATGAAACTTTATAGCTCATATGCCCTTAATGTTATACAAACCCTATTCAAATGTTATATTTATTTTTTGTTTTAAATTATATTTTTGAGATGCGGTATAGACAAAGGATAACAGACACTTCAACAGTGTTGTCAGAAAAAAGAAAAACATCTACATAATCTTGTCCATAAAGGAAGACCATCCTTTATTTTAACACAATTTACATGTTTTTTTTGTACGTGAATAATAATAAATTTACAGCTTTCAGGCAGTTACAATATTTCAGTTTTGTTATTCCACTGTACATAGTAGCAGCCGTAAGTTGAAGTGTAATTATGTATATATATATATATATATATAATGGTCAAAAGTTTGGGGTCACTTAGCTGTTTTAATGAAAGACAATTATTTTATACTTAAATGTGAATTAACAACGTCTACACAGTATTTCTGATCAATTCCATGCTATTTTAGTTCACAAAAGTGACCCCAAACTTTTGAACGGTAATTTATGTATGTATGTATGCATGTATATATATATATATATATATATATATACTGTACGTGCGTTTAAATTACTAAAACAGGCATGTTTTTGCTTTTTAAACTATTGTGAATCATTTCATCACACCAATAACTTACCTTTTAATTTTCCATTTTTTCAGGTTGAATTGCCCAGAAAATTCATCAATGAAAAAATGCCCTTTTGTAGAAAACCATTGTAAAAACAAGATGCAGCTGAACCCAAAATATACAATTCTGGTCACTGTGATCACTGACAGACTGCCTGTGACAGCGAAGTGTACGAACAGACCTTTCCCTGCCGTGTGTGATGCGATACATATAGGATGTGGTAACGGGTAGTAAAGTACGGCTGATAATCTATGTGCAGAATACGTGTGTGAAATTGGTGGGTAGTGAAAAACATGCATACGTCTAATAGGCGTCACATCGTAACTGGATGACACATACACTCATTTATAGATCGGCACATACATCTTAAAAGATGTGATATGTATACTTAAAAAATCTGATAAAAGTTCAAAATAAGCCTATTTCAAAAAGTATTATTATTCATCTTATTTTAAATCAAAGTTTCACAGGCAGACCTAACACTTAACATCTTGGTGTTGATGGTTTTATGCGGTGTAGGAAGAAGACAGGGGAAGTTTAGAATCAACTCATGTAACTTTTAGGGGGGTTTCCATGTTCAACAGTAAGGGGGGATTCAATATCTAGGAAAGGTGTTTCTTAGGATTCTAATTAGATGGATGCTACCTTAATGTATCTTGTTCCAATTAGACTGATGTATTGTGTCCCTTAGTTTATTCTTTTTCATCTCCATCTTTCATTTGCCCTCTAAGTCTTTTCACTTAGGTATATGGTGTTAGAGTAAGTGTGTTATTGTATAGTGTATTGTATGAGTATGTGTGTGTATAAGTGTGCAGTTCTGTATCGTGGTCGAATGTGTGTGCATGTGTGAGCATATAATGTTAGTATGTGGTACTGTATGGTGTTAGCATGTGTTAATATATGGTGTAACCATGTGTCAATATATGGTGTTAGCATATATCAAATGTTGTTAGTGTGTTTGAGTGTATGCTGTTGACATGTATGTGTTGCTGTATGGTGTTAGAGTATGTCTCTGCAAGCAAATGGTGTTAGTGTGTGTCAACAAGTGGTCTTAGTGTGGGTATCAGTGTATGGTGTTAGCATGAGTGTGTATGTGGTTGAATTTTGGTGTCAGTATGTGGGTGTATGGGTGTTAGTGTATGGTATTAGCATGACAGTGTGTTAGCATATGGTTTTAGGGTGTGGTGTCAGGGGTGAGCCTAGGCTTAGTGCTGCGATGGAGAGGCGGGTGGTATTTTGTGTATATATGTGTATAATATGTATGGCGTTAGAGTGAGTGGTGGTGTGTTTTAGTTACGGATGGGAGTGGGATTCCAAAGAAATATTGCACCACTAACCACAGGCTCACCCCTAATCAAACGTAATGCTAAATCAGAATATGCCGCATCAGCTGCTCCACCTTCGCTTATTGCATTGTCAAAGAACTCAATAACATTGGGCAGGCACGTTCCCTCAGTAAAACGCGCTTGGGTCTGACAATACGCACTAGCTGAGCTATGATTTTATTTTTCAGTAGGCTTTCCATTAATTTTCCCACTTCTGAAGTAAGACTCAAAGGTCTATCGTTTCGGAAGTAGGGTGACCACAATTTTTGTGATTGTAGGGCAGAGGATGTGGCCTTGGCCCACACATGTCAATCAAACCCTAGTTAATACATACACGCTCTTCCTCACATGAACAATACCTATATTTATAAAAGCGTACTATTTGTTATGTCCTTTCCATCTCTACTATGGCTTAGCGGGATAACAGGGGGTTCTTCACTGCTCTACCCTTACATCCTTCCGGGACACGACATGTTCACCGAACAGGGCTGCACATGACATCTCCTTAATTTAGGGACTGTCCTGGGAAATCAAGGGCCGTGTGGCCACCCTATCCCGGAGTCATCCCTGCTACCCTTTTACACAGTGGAAATACATGAGCAATTGTCCAGTCGTTAGGAACTACACCTTATAACAATCACTGATTAAAGAGTTAGACAATAGCTCGTGGAACACATTAAACACCCGACTCTAACTTTGCTATTGATAAAACTGCTTATTATTGAGTTTATTTTTATTTATTGAAACCAAAGAAATGTACATTATAAAATCTGTCTTGCATCTTTTTTTTTTTAAATTAAGATACATATTATAATTTGTACCTGTTTATACAAAATTATACATTTTCTTCATTTAGTTTTAAAGCTCCTGTTGAAATATCATTGAAGTTCAGACTAATCCTATGTATCTCTAAATTATCAAAATAAGGTAACATTAATGGAAAAAAAACCCCAATATTATGAACATGCAACATCATTTTACATAAACATGATATATTAAGCAATTTTCTTACATTATTGAAAAAAAGTACAGGAAAACTGCACCAATAAACCCTGTACTTTAAACTTTTGAATATACATTTTTAATTAAACACCATGATAATTAACAACCATCTATTATTACAAAAAAAAATGAATTTCACAGTGTAAGTGTACGGAAAACTTTTATTAAATAACGATGAGTTTTTTATTAATAATATAAAACTCAGCTAATTTCATGGTGTGCATGTTCTGAATACATTTTAATAAATATGAATCCTTAATTAGGCTTTATTATATTCCACAGTACTCATAATTTTCTTGTAATTGCCCAATTTTAACGTAAAATATTTAATTCTATTTTCCGAGAAACAAAATAATGCTTAGTTACGCAAATATAAGTGAAATTAAAAACACAAATTATACGGTAAATAATTAATACATGGATATAGCTAGTATGCATACTGAAAAAAAGCTATGTATATTTTAATTTGGTAATCAATAAAATAAAACTATATATTTATAAAAGGAAACTAGGATATTATTGAAGTTAACAGGAAATAATTACAGTGATTTGTTAAGTTCAAGTGGTTACAAATACATATAACGCAAATATACTAAAAAAATATTTAATATTTTGCAAATACTATGGACAATTTTCCTGGATATATAGTAATAACATTAATTTAATCCATTGCCACTTTAAACTAAAATTGAACATCAAAATCATTTTTAAGGTCATGTGAATCCAGAGAAATGATTGAAAATAAATAAAATATAATTGTTTTTTGTAATACTCATTTTAGGAAAAATATTGAAATTAAGCAGCTTTTCTAAACTGTGGATTTTAAAAGAAAACAATTATTATTTTCTCTGCTACTAAAAAGTCTAACAACAGAATTAATATGTATTTTAACTTAAAATTAATGAGTCCAAGCTTAAGAATTCAGTCGTACTGCTTCTAAACATAACAATTATTAATTAACGTGGTACAGTTTGGGATGTAATCAGTGTTGCACGACTACAAAATCAACCGCACAGCTATGAATAATAAAAACTTTGATACGTTGGCCAAGATTGTCCACCAATTTCCTAATAGCGTGATAAAAAATTTTATTCTAAATCCCATAAATCTGGGCATTTGCATTTTTCTATATTTTATATATATATATAATATATATATATATATATATATATATTAATATATAACATATATTTTTAATTTATAGTATTATTTTTCTAGAAAAATGTCGTTGTGACCCTCATGAAAATTATTAGAAATTTAAGCTTTGGGGAGATGATATCCAAAAGACTTTGTTGAATACTTTGGTTCTTTTCTGACCCTCTAGAGGCTACAGGATAAAATAATTAATTATATTATTAATTTATTTCCTAGCTTAAGTGAACAAAAATACTTGCTTTCAGAAAGATTGAAGTTGAAAGGCTGCAAACGTAATATAATGAAGCTCAGCTCACGGAACATTCGATAAATATCAATAAATATCAATAATGTGTTTTATGCAATGTATGGATATAGAAAGAATAATTTTCATAGTGCTTACCTTTGGGACATATTTAAAGCCTCCAGAACCCGAATGCAGACAGCTTGAACATAGTGGTTTCTATTGTCCACTGGATATAAAATTTCTATTAACGTCCATGTTTGCTTGGCTGTAGAGATTAGTCGATCTCATGGTACATGCTCGTCTGTGCGGAGGGAAATTCAGAACATATAGGTTACATATATATCAAAGAGTTTGGTTATTATCAGTATTCTGGAATTATTGACAGCAAAATGTCAATGACTCATTTTCTTCTGTTTAAATTATTAGTCATCAAGTCACTCAGTACATACAGTGAAAAAGTCAGCGAAGAAGTTACCATCTACAATTAATATCTGTATCTGGGGAAAAGCCCCGATGACCTGGCATGTGGCGGAAGACCAGACCATTATATATGTAAAGTTTAATGTGTGTAACACTTTGAATAATGAAGTCAGAATAAACGGGAGACTCGGTTGTGAAGCCTGTAGTGATGTATACTAAGGTAAGCGACTACTCAATTGACTTTGTAGCAGAGGAAAGACTCAGCCGGCAACCTACTTCTTTCAGTTCTCCAAGAGGCTCTATATCACACTCCATTCAGACTTCCCTGTGACATTTTAGGGAACAAAATCTATAAATCTGTGATATTTTACATCCAGGACCAGCCCCAATCAATGTAACTTGATTCAAATAGGATAGACAAAGATTGAAACATAATATCCAACTACTTCTTATAATTATTCTGCATTTCGGACTCTTTTGAGGCATTTTGGAGTCCAGAAAAATCCACAAACGTTATTCATCGATCTGCCATCGGCATTTGCTCAGCCATCTTAAGTTAATGGGTACCCTGTTGTTGGAAATGACAAGGTCTTAATTCTGGGCAAATGGCCAGAGTAATGGTCCACCATCAGATGTTAAATGGCAAGACTGTAGCCGTGTGGCGGGGCAATGGTGGATTCAGCAGGGGACATTTTATGGCAGCATAAAGTTCAATGATGTCCACAAAAGTGATCAAAGCTAAGTAGAGAAACAGGACAGTGAGTGAGGAAAAACGGCAATAAGTAGAGGTCAACCCAACCAAGATTAACAATAGGAGACCATTACCTAATTCTTATTACAGAAAGCACCAGCAAAAGCAATCAATTCTGGGGTGATCAAAAGTGGGCCAGTCAAGGTGGGACCTTCTCCTTGTTGGGTTTAGTGATCATAGAAAGTAATAGTCTATGAGAATATGTAAAAAAGGAAAAGAAGATTAAATAAGCCAGAGCAAAACTGGGCCAGAGATATCATAAAACACCAATTAGTCTGGTTTTCCAGGTGGCATCCTTGGCTTTGCTAAAGTAAACTAGATGGGAATCCAGGCATTGTCTCAAGGCCAACTCTGAAGTCTTCCACTAGTATACCATCGGTAGATATGACAGATGCACTTGTGATAATAAGATAGGTAACCTGTATTGTTGGAGGAGTCAGCTCCAGAGGTAGGAATGTATTTAATGATAGATTTCTGGAGGCCGATCCAATTAAGCTTAAGTAAGAACGAATGTAAAATAGCATTGTACTCACCAAGTTTGCGTGACCTTTATTGCAAATGGAATGCAAAGCAAAGGAACATTCAGCATCTAGAAGCAGAAGTGGAGTGACTCATTCCTTCAGCGTCAATAGATAAACCCTGCCCTGTGTAAACTAGTCAGAAGTGGAACCGATGTCTACTTCTGAGATGAATGATTTAAAAATATTTTACGATGATGTTAGGTCACAAGGGCAAGTGGACAACCAGCCAGACATTCTCACATAATAACAGATTTAGGTTGATAAAAGGCACAAGTCCATCCACTTCAACCTTCCTGTTGATCCAGAAAAAGTAAATAAAACAACAACAAAAACCCACGCAATTGTGGGTCAAAAAGGGGGAAATTCCTTCTTAAATCAGACAAAAAAGTAAATGTCAGGGCAGAACAGCAAGTTGTCTCCAAGGCACCTGAGTGAAACGTATTAATCGCTTCATGTGGACTGAAAGGTCTATCAAGAGGAGATGTGACATAAAAGTATTTTAGAAATGTACAAATATCCTTCTTTCTCATCCCTCTAATGTAACAGGTTACTGGCTAATTACAGAAGGACGCTATATATCTTGGAGAATTTCTAAAACAAATGTCTAACATTTCCATGGGATTTCATACTGATAATGACACCATGGCTGGTCCACCCAAGACAACAAAACATGGCTTCCAAGAGCACCAAAATGTCCCAGTTGTAAACCAAACCATGCTAAATACAAGTTAACAAAAATCCCAATGCATCCAGGGTGCTTTTGATACCCCCATGTTCCTGTACACCAAGTTCATTACATATATTGACCCTGAGGGCCATACATGGGAATGCGTTTTTCAGATTCAGTCTAGGTCTAGATAATAATGAAATAGGAAGACATTTTTTTTCCTGTGTCCATTTGCTTTCATATTTGCAAACATCTTGCTTGGTCTAGAGTGTGAGGATGATGCCAAAGGAGTTGTGGTATGACATCACACCATTTTGTGGTTACATTGTTACATACGTTTCACTTACATCGTGTTACATTGCTGGGATTGGATTGTTTCCCTGGATACATAAAACATTGAATATACATGTAAAGCGAATCTGAAAATGATCACATTCTCTTTCCTACAGAGCTATAAATAGTTTAAAAAAAGGAACATTCCAGTTTCTATCACGTTCTGCTAATTGGGTGATAACTTTAATGTCTTGGCTGAACTGGGGATCAAAAGAGGCCATGGCACTTTGAGGCCAGTGGCCGGTACGTTACGCTTGAATGGTGGCCAGCGTGAGTGACCTCACGTTATGTTTATGATACGCGTGTATCCAGGTGGCCGCCATTCACCACAGGATCCCATCAGTAAGGGTAAGTATGGGGTGATATCAGCCAGTGGCCTACTGAGCATTTACCCAGTTTGCCTTTATGGCCAGGGTGACAAAAGTGCACAACATGGCGGTCACAAGGTGTTTTTTTAAACCTCATTGTTTGCTAATTGTTTAACAGCAAAGGGGACCTTTTGTAATTGATGCGGGCAAAAAAAAAAAAGCTATATATTTATGCATTTGTTTCTCTGCGAGTCTTCAATGTCAGCTGTTTGCCATATAATGCCCTCGCCCCCTGTACCGTCAGCGATGTAAACGTCACATTCCGTGGACTATGGTCGGAATGCGTCCAAAAACATGGCTACTAACACCGGTGGCTCCTGGTCTCAGACCTGCGTACACCATGGCTGTGAGTGGGATACCCCTACCTCATTTGAATAAAATCTAAGGTTTTGGGGCAACTTAGCCCCTAGGCATTAACCTAGTTCCAGATAGATACTCCGGCCCTATGGTAGCCGCCCAGTGTTTTATAGGAGGGTAAAAAAAAGATGAACGTTCAGTTATAATCCCATCAAGTCATCATGGGCTGGATTTTTTCCCCCACAGACGGCGCCACAGGTCGCCAGGGGGCAGCACAGAGCAGATGGGTGCTTTAACGGGGTATCTTTTATAAATGCATTGTGTAGGATGAGAAGGGTTACGTAACCAGAATCCTTGCCATATACTATTTATTATCATTACTTTTATTGACATGTCTGTGTTTATAGCTGGGAGCGGGTACAGGTTGTGTATAACTTGTATTGTGTGAAGAGTATCACACCTGACTCACTGCCAAGCAGGTCACGGTGGTCTCTGAGCGCCCTCTAGTGGAAAGTCGAGTTTATGCACCACTGATACGCTCAGTTGTGTGCGCACTGCGCATGTTCAGCCGGCTGGCAGTGACGTCAACGAAGACACTCCCTGTATGGAAGTTTTCGTCCTTCCCGCCAGCTGTCGGTAGTGAGTGACGTTTGCTCGTCCCGGTGTGTGTTTAGATTTGTCGGCGTGCTGAGTGTAGTATTTGTTACCTGTAGGGAATAGTGAATGTAGTTATCCTCTAATCAGCTGTTCCTTTTTAATGCACGCACAGCTACCCGGTAGCCATGTTTGAAGCTTTTATCACTATGCTGTCAGTACCTGATGGCCTATAGAGCATAGGGATGAATTTACCTATACCTGTCCAAGCATGTTGGCTGGGGATGTATAGGTGAAGGTCAGCCACCCCTCCCCAACTGACTCCTTGTCATGTTAGTGCCTTGTGGGGATGCTGCTACTTACTTCCCATGAGATGTCTGTCAAAAGTGGGTTTTGATAAGACTAGCCATGGCCTGGGTGCACCCTGAGAGCGCATTGAGTTCCCCTAGATTACCTTGTTCTTCATCAACTCATTGATTGGACGGGTTACTTTTTTTTTTTTAGGGCGAACATAAACAGAACTTACATTAGAGACAAGCAAACTGTATAGACCTGATTGACTTCTCTCTGTTGGATAGTCTAGAGAGGTCCTCTGATGTCCCTAACCAACCCATGATCCTCCCACAACTAGCCCATGACCCCCCACAACTAGCCCATGATCCTCCCACAACCAGCCCATGACCCCCCCACAACTAGCCTATGACCCCCCACAACTAGCCCATGATCCTCCCACAACTAGCCCATGACCCCCCACAACTAGCCCATGACCTCCCTAACCATCTCATGACCCCCACCGCCTGTTTCCATAATGGGTAACTTTGCTCCTACCTCCCATTACCTTCCTAACGTCACATATTTACCGATTCAATAAATAGCTTTTTTTTTTCTTTCAGAACTAATTGGTCGAAGTTTTTCTAGAGAACATCCATTCACTCACATTTCAAACTTGTCCTCTATAATCTTTTTTTTTTTTTTTATTACAGGTTTTCATTGTAAAATGTCACAAATAACAGAGAGTCACCAACGTTTCCTCCAAGTGCTGATGTCCCATGGAATAATGGAGGGTTCAGCCGTCAGAACTCTACACAAACATTGCTGTGAAGCTCATAAAGGTTGGTGAAAGTCTGCTAAAAAGAGACCCATCCCCAAAAAAAGATATGGATACGTAGGACGTGCCGAGTAATACAGGCTGCAGCAAAAGTCCAAAAATCAGCTATGCTCTAAATGGGACATCGGTCTGCCCACAATTTTGGTGGGAGACGTCCTAGGGATATCTTCGGCAAAGTGCCCAGTGGTCTTTTGTGCTCCCAAATGTGTTCCCACCTTGAGTCCTGCACCAGTTCCCCGCTCCCCTCTTTCCCTAGCTCCCATATAACCTCCTGGCTATTGTAACTTGGACCTCACCTCCTGGATCACACTGTGCATCTTCCTGATTATTTGTTAACCTGTTCCTGACCTCAGCATGACCTACGACCCTGTATATGGGAGATGTTAATCTTTTGCTGACCCGTGCTGCTCCCAGACTCCCGCTTTTGCATCACTGTATTTGGGACTGTTAACCATTTGTTTACCGCGGCTGTACTTGCTGTCTACAATCCATACTGACGTCTGGAAATTTGTTGTCCAAAGACAAAAATTATGTCCAAATCCTTTTTGGTCCGTGTGCATAAGTCTAGTTGGTAGCTATAGGCTGTAGCTATTTGGCAGTAAATTTGTCTGGCGAATTCAATGGATTTATGTAAATAAGTATTTTCACTTAATGTTTTTTTTTTTTGCCTGCATACATCATCATCACGTCGAGCCTTTAACTAAGCGGGCTGCTGGAGTGAGCACTGATACCGTTGGGTAGATTTAAAAAGGGAAACTTATTCAAAAATGCCTTTTAAGTTTTGTAATAGTAGATTTGAACCTTGGCACGAAACCCAAGCTGGGAGTATAAATCCACACATTAATGCCACTTCCGATTTTGGTTAAAGATAGGACCCACTTTACAAAAATGTAAATAAATACTGTACAAAGCGACATCTGGGAGGAGATCAGCGCATACTGACAAATAGTATATGTGAGCTGCCCCAAAATAAGAGAAAAATATATATCACAGGCTGTGTCTGCGGTACACAGAGAAATTCAGATGGGTATAGCCATTTTTATATGGGGCATTCATGCGATATAAGAAATGTGATTTTTGTGCTTCTTTTGTGCAGTTCACTATATGCATGACAGACTGGATGACTTCATCGATGTTATAAACAAACATTTGCAGCCTTTGTTCATGCAGATAAGAAAAAGGATCTCCGAAGATGATGGGAAGAGGTACTATGCCTTGGTATGTCATAACACTCCCCAATTTATTATTTTCTGTCCGTAATAATGCCGTTATTTGTACAATTTATTTCTACGTTGCATTACATCTCAAAGGGGAAGTTTTTCCGCCTTTTATATTTTACCATATCGAACATTATTTATAAAAAAAAAAAAAAATACTTGCACTTTTTGTAATTTCTGTATTTTTGTAATTAGTAATTGGCGCTATAAAACAATAAATAATATATAAAACAGTAATTAATATTAAGAATACGTGTTACATATGTTTATTCACATTCCTGTTCGCATCTGAGTGTTTGCATTGTGACAGTAAAATTGGTTTAAACTTTGAAGTTCAGGGACCATTTCATATTTGCAGGAAAGCGACAGTTTTTTTAAGCACATAAGCAAACACACGGGTAGCCGTTTTATATATTGACTCCGGAGATTTCCTGCCGGGTTCTGAGTAACTAAGAAGCAGCACAAATACGTAATGTACACATTTATTATACACAAACGTGCTCCTTATTCACCAGAATATTGTAAATCTTACCGCAAATTATATCATTGTTCTATCCAGGAACTAGAAAGCGATTTGAACTCGGCTTTAACTAGTTGTCTCCTTACTCGACAGGTGAACCTAGCCGAAAATGAAATTACTAAAATGGCCTCGGATTACGCAGAAAATGAACTTGAGCTTTTTAGGAAAACGGTAAGATCTGACTACTGGGATGGTAGTAAAAATAAATGTACAAATATTTACCTCTGTTTCACAATGCATTCTGTGAAGTGTTTGTAAGAGGGGACACAATTCTAAATAACTTTACATACAAATGTGAACATGGATGCATATTTTTTTTACGTTTTTAAGATGGACTTGATTGTAATGTCTGAGAACGGGTTTGCGTCTTCCACGCGGCTTTTGAACCTTTCGGATGAGCTACAAACCAAGAAGATTAAGAAAAAGGAGGTGGAACAATTACTGCAAAAATTTGTGCAGGAGAAGTGGCTTATTGAGGTGAGTGACTAACGAGACTGATATTCAGCGGGTGGAATGTAAAATTTGGCGAGGAAGCTACCTTTCTCTGTACTAATAATGTAATAATTAGAAAAAGTAGTATACAGTTAAAACAATTGGTCAGGCATTATTGGGGTTTGCCCATTACTTCTTCACAGTATGTAAATGTTTTCTTTATTTTTTCTTCTAATTCTCAGTCATACATCAGTGTTTTTTTTCCTAATTCTTAGAGAGAAGGCGAATATACCCTTCACACTCGCTGCATAATGGAATTGGAACCCTATATACGGAACACTTTCCAAGACGTTAAAATATGCAACATCTGTCGTGACGTAGCAATTCAGGTAACCTGTCGCTCTTCTGGGATTGTGAAATCATACCGCTTAATGTTAACTTCACGTTGACTCATGTTTTTAGTCAACTAAATCAGATTGTGATTAAGAGCCAGGAAAGTTGTGAGCAATGCATTGATTCAAGTACCTTCTTCTCACATCTTCATCATTCTGGCAGCTATAGATGTGGGAGTCACCCATCTGCTATGGGAAATGCAAATTCACCCTCTTAATAACATCAATGTGAGCCGTTCTGGATCTTACAGGCAGGGCATAGCGTGGCTAGGAACCAGCTACAGAGCGTGCTGCGGGCATATCTTCTTATAAAGTACATTCATTCTGCTCTCCTTAATAAAAGCATACGTTGAATTACCATCTTTCTGTTCTAGAGCCAGATGTGTGAAACTTGTGGGATCCAGATTCATATACCATGTGCAGGGAAATATTTTAAAGGACAAGCGGAGCCTCACTGCCCGAACTGTAATGAGCTGTGGGCCCATGAGATTCCAAGTGAGTCAAATATCACGTTATTTACCATGATGGGAAATTTTGCGCTGCACAGGTAATGTCGAGAAGATTTCTTCCTAAAGAAAATGGATTTGCAGGTTAAGCTTTGTTACAAACCTTGGCATCAGGCTTCCAAATGCAGCCTCTGATTTTTAATTTATTTTTCAAATTTTTTTGATTAGCTTCGATAGTTCACTACTATGTTTTTAAGCAGGCTTTTGGTAATTCACTAGTAGAATACCTGTAGTATGTAATCTGTCTGTCCTGTTTACATGTCACCTGTAGGGTGCTTATGAATGGATGTCAACAGTTTTCCTTGGGTAAAAATTTGGGAAATTTATATAATTTTAGAGCAAAGCATTCTCATTGCCCTGAACTATCCTTTTACAATGAAGTACGGTTTTGTCAATTTCATAGTGGATGCAAGCAGCTGTAAATGCAGGTGATCACATCTGTCACGAGAGGGTGCTAATAGCCTGCTTGTAGTCTTCGTTTTTTACCTCTATTTAACCTCAGGTTTGGGTATGTGTAGAAAGCTAAAGCTTTCATGGCAAAAACACTATTTAACAAAGAAGAAGGGAAAGCTGAGAGAATCATCCTAAATCCTAGGTAAGTGCAAAAAATTAAACCTTTATTCAAAGTTTAATGCGGACGCATTCAGCGGGACGGGCAATAATAATCACACCTTACACATTTGCTGCTGAATAGCACTATTCAGCACAACATGCATAAGGCGTGATCAACATTGCATGCCCTGCTGTATGTGTCCACAATAAACTTTGGAATAAAGATATACGTTTGTTTGCAGTTACATTGGTGAGTCTCTCCATGTTCCCTTCTTTGTTTGGCGAACAAGGATGCCCAGAGTGATGAGAACAATCCACATGCTTTACTGATTGACCACATAATGGAGTTCCGTTTCCGTCTTGGAAGTGCCATTGATGTCCCATGAGAAAAGCTTGTTGTAAAAACACTATTTACTTATCTAACATCTTGAATGTGGATTTCATGTTGAAAATAGAGCCCCAGAAATAATGTTCTCATAACAGAAAAAAAGGCTCCAGTATATCAGGTTACATTGTGGATTATAAATTTGCATAAACAAACATAAAGTGGGGGAAAAACGAGTGTTTGCCGTGGGATGGACCATTATAATATGCTGCAACCCTGTATGCAACAACAGATTGGCAGTTTTGAATCTGGCAGGTACCCCAGTGTTATTGTGATCCTGCTTAGGGTAAAACAATGTATCGGTTATACCACAAAAGTGCCACTGCGTACCTGTTTGTGAAAACGGGCTGAGTGATTTGCATCTTAGCATATTTACTTTTTCTCTTATGGAAATTGATCCCAGGCCCCAGATGGCTGATTTGCATTGTACTTTACACTTGGTACACTTTCTCCCGCCTGGTCATCATATCTACAAGTAGGATAAATAGTTTAAAGGGAAAGGAAATGTGGAAATGATGTGGCTAGTGATAATGGCTGCCCTCAAATACATATTTATCGGTAATTTGGATTTCTGGTGTATAATAAGCCCCGTTCAAGTGCCCCAGCATAGGCAACAAGAGTAATATATTAGAGCCTTTACAGTATATATGTGTGTGTATATGTTCATATATGTATCGTGTGATATGTTTTTTATTTGTTTTAAATTGTATTTGCGGTACTTGTTATGGTCTGTTTACCTGTTGTACAACATTGTAGAATATGGCCCTATATAAATAAATGCATATATTCAACATTTTAAGGTTTTAATTCTCATATTTTCTCACAGGGTTAAGCCAAAGCAGTTCACAAAGACCATCCACTTCCCAAAGTGCAAGCATCCCGACTCTTGAGAGAAGAGCAACCAAGACTTCAGTGGCCTCGAGGACAAGACAAAAGCACTAGATTCATTTTCTTAGTTACTTTAGGTGTAGATTTTGTTAAGCTCAGTCATATATGTAAAATCCTATTGATGTCAAATGTTGCCTCAGTTATATTGAAACAATACATTTCTGGCTTTTTTTTCTATGTTGTTGGATGGTTCTTTTCGAAAGTAGGGCTGAAACAAGTATTTGACTCAATCTATAATAATACAAAATTAAAATAGTTTGATTAGTGGGTCTCGGTACAGCACGCACTATTGTTTCAAAGTTAAAGTACTTCAGACAGATGATACTTCGGAGCTCAGTGCAGAAGACGTCCCAGACTGATCCGGTCCCCATTCTCACTCTTATCCCATCATTAACATCCCAGTCCCCTCGTTAACCCCCTCCCACCCTTTGGTCTGCAAGTAAAAGAAACTCACTCCCACCCTTTGGTCTGATCTGGTCCCCAGTTCCCCTCATTAACTCCCTGGTCCCCGCTACTCAGCTCAGACAAATGAGCCCTTAAGATCTAAATATTAGCACTTGAGTGCGGGTTGAAGTGTTCTATGAGCAAACAGTAGTTAGTTGGTAGGGAAATTGCCTAAACCATGTTACATGATGCAATGTACTGTGTATTCCGTTGATATGGGCTATATGAGATATTTTGATGTGAAACTATATCTTTTGAAAACATCTGCTGCATGCATTGTGTACTGAAAACCACCAAGGGGAGGAACAAGGTGATTTCGGTATATTCAAATAACATTACATTTCATACACGTTCTTGCAATAACACAGTGGCCTGGCAGCAAAGTTTAACCCCTTAATGACAGCCCGTACATGTACAGGCTCAAAATGCATTGCTTTCAATGGGTTTAGGGACCGCCCATTGTCCTAAAGGGGTTAATCTTCACTGGGTAACTTAACATGTCTCTTAATTGGAAAAATCCCAACAGCAACATGTTCCTATTATATTTATATATAAATTATCTTTTCTCAGCCGAAGAAGTTTTGCTGTCATTTTCTATGAATTCATTATATCACGCGAGTGTCTAAATTCATTTTCAGGAACCTTTGCTACATGGATGAGATATCACCTAGATTATGGCCATCAAAATGTTGGTAATTTATGACAGAAAAACTACAGATCAGTTGAGGGAAGGGAGAGTTTCTGAGGTTTCCACTCTGGATTTTCCTGCTTGTCAGAAGACTGGTAGGTTCACCATATTATTTGTTTTGTATAGCGCCATCATATTCCGTAGCGCTGTACAATGGGTAGATAGGACATAACAAGTAGTATACAGCATAACAATTTGACTTAAAGAAACAACATCTCTATAAAGTACCTGCTACAAAAACTAATCTTCAAATTGATAGAATTCACATGTCAATTTAAATCCGTGTGATGAAGCACAGAGAGGGAGTGCAAGGATGATCCTTCAATATTGATATATATATATATATATATTATCTATATATATGGTATATACGCTTGTTTAATGCCAGGGATGTCATCAGTCGTTCACTGACCGTTTTTCCGTGACGTGCTTGGCACGTCATTGGTGGTTAAGGGGTTAATATGAATGTGTTGCTAATTGTAATCTGTAAACAAGGTTTTATGTAGGCTCATTTTATCTATGGAACTGTAAAATGTATGGGAAAAGTGGCAAAACAAGTACTGAATTCCAATGTAATTTAATAGGTTAATATTTTAAGTCACTACAGGATCTGCCCATCTACTAAGATGCTGAAATGATTGTATTGTTTGTACAATAGCCTGCTTTGGTCTTATTTTTAATCTCGGAATCTTTTATCGTTTTGAAATTTGAAACCATCACATTGGCGGTTTAGGTTTTAAATTAACTCTTTAGCTCTTAATAAACAAAATGAAAACATTAAAAATTGCATTTTTTGTTTAATCACGTCTTTGCATTTTATTAAAATAAGTTGGATGATCTGAAACATTTAAATGTGACAAGCAAAAATGTTGATATCTCAATTATCACTGTTTATCTGCTGAGTATGTTTTCCCCATTTGTGTATGCAAGTTTATAATCTTACAACTGGGTGCAAAATCGCTTTTTTTTTTTTTTACTATTATTTGAAAATATTTACTTACATGACATTACTTATAGGTTAACCTATAAGGTGGAGGAACTTGCTGCTTACATTCCTCCCCGGCTCTGAGATATGTTACATATTACAGGGCACTGTATAGCTGATGAGACAAAACTACGATCTCGCTATACTGCATCGCATCGATCTTTCTAAAAGATATAGGAACAGATCATTTTTGGACCCTTTTCACATACAGTATATTAGAAATATAATTATAGATTTAATATCCTTATTACTGATTTCTAAATAAAAATCAGTTAGGATCAGATAAAATATTGTCCAACGCCGTTTCTTGAGGGAATTCGAAGGCGAATGGCAGGTCTTGGGCCGTTGAGGCCGATTCAAACGCATATAGATGTGGTGACGTATTTTTTTCTTTAAGGTATGTAGCATTCCACAAATGGTTAGCTATGTCAAGCGTCGGCGCGTTCGGAACATTTTCATAGTTTGAATTCCATATGAGTTTAGTTTTGTTTTGTGTAAGACGGGTTGTCCCGCAATCGTTTATATCAGATACATACTGTATTAATTTCTTTTGTATCCCTATTCTTTCACAGTCAGTGAAGTGGACAGTTTCAAAACCAAAAGAAAGTTTATTTGGGTCCGTGTGCTCAAAATGTTCTTGGGTTTCATCTCCTTTGATGTTTGTGTTGCTGTTGGCCCCGGTGCTTGAGGCCGCGCTTTGAGAAGACTCGTCCAAATGTGGCCCTATGTCTAGACTACTACTGTTCTCCACATGTCTATTCTGGTTGAAAAGATAATCAAATGATTTATACCCCGAGTGGAACACAGGTCCAAAAATGTATCCATCTGGTAACATATGGTAATCTGTAGGTTCAGAATGTAAACTAACCAATGGTTTCTGTTGTTGGATAGGGTCGGAGCACCGGTGATATTTAGAGGACATTTGCATGGGCATAGGATATGTGTTGCCTGTGTTGTATCGGGTTATGTGTCCATTCCAAGTTATATGCGGTTTCAACATAGACAACTGCTCCAAATCATAGACCATGTTATTAGGGTCAAAATCTGGCGCTCTAAGGTGAGAGAGTCTATGGTAAGTGTGGATATCACTTAAGCATGTTTCAGGGCTGCCGTTATCGAAGGTGACCATTGTGTCGACTTTACTGTTTGTAGAATATTTCTTGGCTTCTGAGCCGGGCAGAATGCTGGCAAAACTGCTGTAACCTTCGTTCATACGCGTGTCAATTCTACATGCATCATCCGAAGAGTCATGGTAACAGTGTCCTTCTACTATGTTGGATGATGATTTGTTATGAGCATCACAGCAATAATGATCTTGTTGCAATATTTTTGAAAAAAACACCGGTGAATTGCGAAATGCAGTCGAGGAGCCTGGTTCTTGGGATATTTTTAGGTTTGCAACATCTGAACCTTTATAAAAACAATCATTAGGATACCGTTTTGTGAGGAAAGATAGACTGTCCACGTGTTTCTCACTCATACAAGATTTATCACCGACTGGTGGGTCAAACAAAAATGAAGTTTCTCCTAAGATATCAAAAGTCATATTGTTGATAAGCAACTCAAATTCCAGTGATTTATTTCCACCGTCGGTTTCACCTTCGCTCTCAGTTACATCCCTTGTAGGGGTAAGGCCCTTGTCGTCCCGAGGTGATATTTCAACGTTTCTCTCAACAGTTGCATGTTCCGGAATTAGAATATATGCTTCTAGGTCTTTGGTTTCAGCAAGGATATCAGTGCTACTCCTAATTTTATCTTCATGGGTTTGGAAGAACATATTCTTAAAACAAGTTCCACTGCGGAAGAAGAAAGGAAAGAAAAAATAATCCTTAATTAAAGGCCGTGTTGGATTAGAGACAGAACGGTGTAGATTCCGACATGAAGCCTGCAGGTTCAAACTGCACCAGCGACTACAAAATGAGTTTCTTGTGTTCACCAACCTACCCTGTATCCAGAGGCAGCATTAGGTAGGTGCAAAAGGTGCATGGCCACATGGAGGACCCATAGGACAGCTGTAGGACAACCTGTGCTGCCACTGATCCAGGATGGACCTTGATACCCTCCATACACCAAAGAATCACCAAACAGACCCTACTTAATCTGTGGGATTTCTTGAGCACCTCATATATTTAATTAAAGATTATTCATGGTCAACGAAGACCATCTTGCAAGAGACTCTTAGGTGAGCCCGGTACAATGTATTAGTAATATGGTGAACGGAATTGTTTTGAAGCTGGCAAAAGCAGAGCCCTCTTCTCCTCCTGTACCAGTATGTTTTAACATGCGCTAAGTGTATACTGTCAATGTTAATGTCATTGTATTTATTCTCCACTATTGTAATAACATTACGGAATCTGCCGGCGCTCTTTAAATTAATGTTTATGTGAATGGATATTATTTCTAAGAACTTAATATCCACGGGTGCCGGAATGCCTGTTGTCAGCGAAATAAGAAAAAAATACAATATTTTATAAGATTAATTTTAGCTGCATTTGAACATGAATCCTATGTACTTACCAATTTGATTTTAAGCTGTGGTTGTTCATTTGTGATTCATTGTTAGAATTCATATTTGATGTTGGAAGCTGAAAATGAGAGAAAATAAAATAAGTGCTTTGGGATATTGACTTGATGAAGGAAGCCATATCTGTGCTGCTACCCATCAGTACCAGGAATTTCTTCCATGCAACAAGGCTGAAGATGCAAGGACGTGCATTTGTTGAGATAGCTATGTTATAAAACAGGAGAATGTTGAGTGTTTTTTTTCAAATGACAGGTATGGACTAATATTAATGAATTATTATTATTATATAGCGCCATCATATTCCACCGCTCTGTACAATGAGTAAACAGGACATAAGTAGTAGTATATAACATAGCAATTTGACTTATGGAAACAGGTAATTAAACAACAATTAAATATGAAAGCCCCCCCAGCTTCCCCTGCACGGTTATTTTTTCTATTGATAGCACATTGAGCCACATCATGCCAGGGACGTGGGCTTTACAGGGGGTCACTCGTCCCTGGCACTGGTAGGAAATTATTTAGGAGGGTGCAGACTATGCACAGGGCAACTATACCTGGGCAACTGAAGGTGAAGGTCTAAGAAGCAGTCCACACAGACCTCCCACAAACATTCCCTCCTTAGGAATGGTTCTGCTGCTGGGAGGTAGGTTATGATGCCGTTATGATGCCGTATCATCATCGTACACCAGCAGGTGAAGTGTTATTGGAGAGATCTGGGACTGCAACTTCAGGCTGAGATAGCTGTTGAGGGACCTAATGGACAGCTGGTGTGGGGCCAGGGCAGTCGCCCATTTTGCCTTGTGTTAAAATCATGGATACCCATGCAATAGACCCAGCAGCGACAGAAAGCAGGCAGCAGCCACCTGTAAGGTAAAGACTATGAAAGCGACCTAACCTTCATCAATATGCTTGAGGTCAGTTGACTTTTTGCAGGATCCGGGATTCTGCTCCTCCATTCTTTGCTGTGTCTGAAAATTAAGATCTTGGGTTACTTTTAGTATTACCCCTTAAGGACAACGGGTATGGTCCTATGAATGGGTCTTGTACCCACAGTGCCTTGTATGTGAGTCTAGTTCTAGTGATGCTTCATATTTCATATTTTATTTTCTTATGTATGATAATAGCATGTTACGTGTCACACTTACCTGGTAACACATGAAAAGCAAAATAGAAAGGTGAGGACAACCCCTATGCTGATACCGATGACAATCACGGCTAATTGCTGATGGGCAGAGATACTGTAATCTGTAAAGAAAAAAACACAATAGTATTATACATGCATATGGGGGGTTGTGTGTGTTATTTTTCAAGGAAGTTTCATATTTATGATGTCTTTGTGCCCAAGTGCTTTTAAGAAGTGAAAGTTAAATAGTCCTGAGACTCATTCCTTGTTGCTAGAATGGGTGAAGACTTAAAGATAGGTGTTGGTCTAACATTTCAATTATATAAAACCTATATGACACCTATTAATTCTGTTAACTGGCCAAACTGGTATGTCAAACTCGTCAGCTGTATTATGCATTAGATAGGGGTGGTTAAGCCTTTTTCATTTCAATGAATATGGGGAAATTTCCTTAAGGTTATCTTGCTGAGTGCAACAATGTCAGTCTAGAGATGAACCTTTGGTCTGAGTTGACCAAACCTTGGAAACCTTGGATTTGCAGATTTTCAGCCTCCAGGTACTCTGACTTCTGGGATTTAGTGGCTGCACCCTATAATTAAAGACCAAAATTCAGCCAGAGGTAAGGTCCTGACCGCTAGCCCATCTTTCAGGAGAAACACAGTGTTGGCCGTTCATTATATATAGTGAAGTTATTTAACACATTCCATAGAAACAGAATTTTACAACAGTTTAGAACCATTTGGCCCATCTAGTCTGCCCATTTGCCTGATGTAGAGAGACCTTAATCAGTCCTCAGTCTTGTCTTACTATCCTGTTCCCATCTCTGGTAATGAGCTTCTAGCTTAATAGATCACGGCATGTACTGAACCATACATTCTCTTGGTGGACATTACCATTGTGCCACTCAACTGCATGGCTCCATTCGCTCCAAGTACCATTATATCCATTAAATCCAGGTCTCGATTGAACTTTAACCATATAATCGTATCCCTGTTTCAGCAGTCTTTTGCTTATTTTATGTTGTGGTTCCACTTGTTCCAGAATTGTATTTTTTATCTGGAAGATCAGATGCAACAAATTACAATGTGTACTGTCGACATAACATACTAGACTTTATAGATTTGATTCTTGTAGGCATTTTTAAGCGGCTTACAGTGCTTAGTAGTACTAAGGTCTAAAGAGCTTTATTGGTTGTCTTTTTAGGATGTACATGTACGTCCATAGGGGACTGAAGCGGTTCAATCAATAGAAACTAATCTTTTTCACAGTGTATGTCATAATTGTACCCCTTCATGTTAATTTTAAATAAATAATGGATTATGTATGAAAAAAATGGTCTTATCCCACGGGAAACCAATGGAATGGTACAAATGTTTAATAATTAAATATTAAATCACATATTTAACAAAAAAAAGAACACATATTTACCTCATTGGGGTATTTCTTGGAGGTAAGTTGTATATTAAAAATCAAATTATTGTGAAGAAGGCTTTCCTGTGAATATCCTGTGTCCCATTTCAATATTACAGTGTCTATCTCATTGAGATCAAGCGTTACATTTGTAGGGGTCTTTGGTTTAACTATATCAAGTGAAATAAACAAAAATTCAGTAGTTATCGTTACATCACTGGTTAGAACGACGTTAAGCTCAAACAGATACAAAGTCTTAGGGTCATTTTCATAAATTAAGTGCACGTATATACTAAATATTGTCCTTTTTTTACATAGTTTGTTTTAAGAATTTACAGTCCCCTTCACAATTGCCAGCATGGACTGTTTATCCAAGTTGTATCTTTTCTATTTTTGTGTAATGTTTTAGAACTGGCGATATATGAGAATCACTTGATAAATGACCAAATTGCAAGTATAAAATATGGGAATGTTACCTTTTTCTGCAAGTCTGATAGTTGCGTTTCGTACAGATTTTCCATTTATTTGGACCTCTATGTTGTAGACTAGACCTGCTACAAAATAAGCCACGTCTACTTGGCAGACGCATTTGGTGGGTACATTGGGACCGTCGGGTGGAATGCTTTCAGGGACACAATGTGAAACCCTGAAATCACACAGAAAACAGCTTTTACATAAAATGACAAATGATAACCAGCAGAACCAGCTCTGTGTAGAGAGGAGACCCATTCAAGAATACGTGTCTATCTGTAGAACGTAGAGTCCCTGTTTAGGACCCAAATCTTCTAGTCCCTCCACTGATGCCCCTCTTCTCTAGGAGTTTTCTGTGCATAGGTGCATCACCGTGTTCCCCAGCACTAAAAGTGTATACAAACAGCAGGATATGCCATCAAACCATTAATAGCTAGTAATAGATTACAACAGTCAAGACTAAACATTAAGTAAACTTGTTTTTATGCATACAAGTAATTTACCATATATGTTACATTCCTTAGTTTGTGGTTCTTGTGTTGTTCCCAGAGGTACCCCCAGAACCAAACAGTGATCATGAAGGCATTAAAATAAAATGTAACTCACTCGTCTGCTTCTATGTTGTTTGAATATTTCAGCAAGGAATCGCTGCAAGAATTACCCGTTGAATTCCAGATTTCCCAAAAACAAAACATTTCCGTTTCGTAATCATTGAAGCAATCTAAATTTGTAACTTGAAGGTCTGTGTGAGAAGCCAAAAAGATAAGTATTTTAAATGAAAACAAATTTATGAAATTTCATGTTAAACCACCAAATCAAGATATTGCTTAATCATAGCGAAATCATGCCAAATCACGAAATCGGGGTTTTAATGGTTACTCATTCTGGCATTTTAATAAGGGACTTAAACTTCAAGATGTTGATTGATTGTAGGCATGTTATTCTGAGTGAAACATGTGAGGTAGGTTTTACTGACCGTTGCCTTCTATTATATAACCAAGTCTACAAAGTAATCCGAAGAAATGTATGATACTTACTGTACATATTACTCTATGAATATTGGTGCATTAACAGGGGTGAGCTGGCCCTGGGGGTGGAGGTCGGAGTAAATGGGGTAAGAGACTAAGTAAGGGAAAAGGTAAAAGAGTCAGATAGCGGTGGATGTGGGTCTGCATGTATGTATGTATGTTAGCATGAGTATGTATGTGTTAGCATGAATGTGTATGCGCAAGTGCGTGTTATTGTGAGAATGATTATGTGTAAGTGTTAGTGTAAGTATGTGTGTAAGTGTACATGCGTGTGTAAGTTTTTGTAAGTGTGACTATGTGTGCCAGTGCATATGTTATGTACTTTGGGGAGGGTGTTGGCAAGGGACTGTTGAGAACACCTGGCTCTACCTGCCACCCCCTGCCAGGAGGTCGTAATAACTTTTTATACGTAGCCACCTTAATGTTTTTCTGTAGATTTGGTGTGGAACATTACAATTACAGTTAAATTTAGTGCACAAGACCGCCGTGCCGACGTGTTTCATGACACAACGCTCACCTTGACAGTGCAAGCTTGCCAGTGCGAGAAGCCACAGGAGGCACATGTTTGCTTCTCTGCGCGGTTTCAACATCTTCGTGATTCCTTTCTTCTTCTCAATTCAACAGTCTGTGGATTAGAACCGATTTAGTTTTATTCATACTGTTACTGTTACTTTCCAGCATATTAAAGAGTTTGACAGCATTCAAATTCAGGAGGAAAAAATAGGGCAATGATTCAATAATGTAAAAACTTTTTAGCCAGTCGTATAGCATTTAAAAGCTTAAAAAAAGATTAATATGAGAGCTTAGAGAAGTCCGGCTGGTTATTGAGCGCTTAAAGAAATAATTGAAAGAAAATCTGTGCTTAGGTTTTATCCACTCCTCTGGGTAATGTTATTCTTTTTGCCCCATACCTATATGCTTGAGGCTTCAGTCATAATTGGGGTGTTTCTAGCTCAGGGATATCCAACTTGCGGCCCTCCAGCTGCATCAGGACTACATCTCCCATAATGCTCTTTCAGCTAAGGGTCTGGCTGAGGGGTACGGGAGATGTAGTCCTGCAGCAGCTGGAGGGCCGCAGGTTGGACACCCCTGTTCTAGTTCGTTGTTTAAAAAGGGAGCGTTATCTCCATAGCAACCAATGGAATGGTCCAGTCTATAGGAACATATGCCATTGTTTTCCATGACAACAACACCACATTTCAAGTGATGCATGATACCCGAAGGTACCTTTTTTTGTAGGCCAAGTAGTAAGGAAACACCTACTACATTCTGGAAAATGCATTCTAGAACTTACCGAATGTTTCTTGTCCAACAGACCACAGAAGCAGTGTATTTCCTTAGGAATATAAAACACTTTAAACCAATAATTTTCCTTCGAAGCAGACCTAACTGGCTCCACTAGCTCCAAGAAAGAGGTGTGATGTCATGTGGGTGCATCATGACATCACAAAGCTTTCCTCTGAGTTTCTCTTATATATTATTTATAATTTTTACTTCCGTTATACATAAACGCAGTCCTGTTTGTTTCTAGAATCCCAGATACCATTTTAATATAGGAGTTTAATGTACTTACATTGAATTCAGACCTCTATAAAGTTTTTACCGGGTTGAAGGGAATGTCTTCGCATCTGTCCTCCAGGGTGTGTAAGTTTACAAGTATAGTGTAACGTGATCTTACTTACACATATTTCCTCTTAGCTGATGATGGTGCTTTCCTGCCCACATTTACAAAATTATCTTCTTCCTTTTGAGTACACATTTCGGTATTGAGACAGAAGGCAAAATTAACCATTTTTATTTAATGCTCACATTACATCCCCAAGAAAGGATTTAACAAATTATTAGATTCTTGGCTCTTTGAACGTGATATAAAACCCAGTGTTTTATATCACTAGTCAGAGGTAAGATAATCGTATCATATGTTCCATATATTTCTTTACTATCTCACTTACTGTAAAGTAATAAACAATACATATATAATAATGATAGGTAGTGTATACGGTTAAGTTGTCCAACTTGTGATCCTGCATAGTTAGTTCTCAGTTGAGTGAAGATTTTGTATTGCTTTATCTCTTTATAGCCTTTTAAACAGATTTAAATATTTAGTGATACAAATGCTATGTATTTATTATAAAACGCCGCATTGTATTTTGTATTGGACTTTGAACTTATGGTTTGATAAGCTGTGTGCCGGAATGAACCATATAGACACTACTGTATTGCTCGAGCCGATGTGATTCCGTATTAGAACATAGTTATCCTCGATAGGATGGGGTGTATACATTATCTGGGGTGCCCACAAACGCATCCCACCTGCAGGAAAACTATTCTAACGGGGGTTCTCGAAAAAGACCCTCACCAGGTTCACACTTCTGTTAGCCAAGGGGTTAATATTTTAAAAAGTTACTGATTTGCATGCTGGCACTAAAGGTAAAGCTCAAGTTTCAGAGAATGTTTGCATGCTGTTCACGAAAAATCCTCCCTGATTAAAGATAAGAGCAGGTGTTTTTTGGGGACCCTAAGCCAAACGATTTAGTGATATAGTGAAATGGTTATTAAAAGGAATGCAGTACTTAAGGTCACAAAATACGTTGCAGCAATATATATTTATGAAGACTGTCTGTCCTATTTATATAGGTCTCTTCCGTTCCTCCACTAAGCGGCCCCTTAGACCAATGGGGTCTTTACATTTATTTATATGCATATATAGGATGGTGCCATCCCACCGTGTATTTTTTTATTACTAGTAGCACCAATTTTGCACATACCGGCTACTCCATTGCTACTACCATAAAAGATGTGAAACATACTTAGCTACAGTTCCAGAAACTAACATTTATTCCCTAGAGGGAGAATTTATATTGGTTAGGCTGGGACCGGGACCCGGAAATATGAAAGGCCCCACATCTGCTAAAAAAAAAGAAGTGGTTCCATGATGTCCAGATTCAGAGAGTTCCATCAGGCAGCAAAACTGGTCAGAAACGATTGGGGGCAAGTGAGGATACAGGTGCTACGGGATCCCGAGTCCCAGGGGGAAGCGTTATATGAAAGGACTAATCTCCACGAGTGCCAGCTAGACCTCAATTATACCATCAGGTCATCTATCCTCCTCCATACTCATGACAAACCATTGGAGAGTTAAGTTGGGGGGCAGTATCCACTCAGTGATAGAGGGGCCCTCCCCATTAGTGTACCAGTGGACATAGAGTTTTGTTTCAGAACTGTTTACCCCCTCTTTAATACTTAACCCTTGGCCAGGGCCATCATTACAAAAGGTAGATAAAACTGGCGTAGATTACATCCCCTCACGTAAGTGGTTTGTTCCATGGGTCCTTCCTGAGTGCGGTGTGAGCAGGGAGTGCCATTGTGTATGTCTCTTAGAAGGAAACTTTGTAAGGTGGACTTTTTACGAAAGAATGAGGGTCATATATTCCCTTATATATGTTCCTTATACATTCATGAGTTTATATTGTCACTGAAGTCACTATCCTTTTTGGGTCGGCCGTAGTAAACAGAAGTGCTTAGTTCTGAGATTGGTACATGGGGTACTGTGCATCCTGTAACTCAGTGGCTGCAGCTGCAACCTAAACCTCTGAAACTGAAATCTTCCTTCTCTCACACGACAGCTGCTGTTCTTCCAGATAACGTGAGGATGCAGACGGAGCTCAGATGGGGACACTGTATAGGTACCCTATCTTCACTTTTGGGTCTCTTCTCCAATAAGTTGCTTGGTTGAGGTAAAGGGACATTCCAACCATCATATGCACGTTATTGCATTTATAGCTGCCTTATATTTTTAGCATGGTCTGTTTTGTGAATGGACGGGAGGATTCTGCACCCAAATGTATTTGCCCTCCCCTCAGCTAAATGCCCTGCATGAGATACATTCGAACAAAAGCATCAGGATGCCCTCGCCTCGAGTCAGCTCCAGCACTGACAGGCAGGGGTCTGTTTAGACCACAGTGCGCATGTGTAAAGTCTACCAAATGATTTTAGTGGGAGCACTTTCCTGACACTGATTGGCTGCTTTAGCTGTCAATCAATGACAGAATATTGTTGAAACTTGCCCTGCTAAATACCAGGTTTGTGACTATAATCTATCTGACGATTAACAATCACATTTTCTACTTCCAAGAAAAAGGCTTATTACAAATATATGAGCGGTATGACAAGCGTGCAAAATACAGGACCCTATCCTAAAGTATGTGTGTAGGAGAATCTGCTTATTTGTTCTGTTACCAGTGTTTGTTTTTGTTTGTTTGTTATGTTGTTGGCTAATTTTATGATTTCTTATTTTATGTTGTCCAAGAAATCAAGGTCCATCTTCAACAGACCCTGCATGCTCCTTTTGGTCAGCTTACCACCCATGGCCATGTCTGTGTCAAGGCAACTTCTTCCTTTGTCTTCCTTCAAATTGTAGGAAGTCATGTCCAACTGGCTGGTTTACACCATAACATCATAAATTGCCCCAACACAATGTGTGAGAAGATATCCATTCAGCGTCGGATGTGTAATATATCCGACATGAGGCTGTGATACAAAACCGCCATGAATCGATAAATGTTTGTATCAAGTCATAGATACTATACATAAAAACCAGGCAGCCCCTTATAATTATCTGTCTATCAATAACTTTCAATTAAATGGAGAAAGAAAGGAAGGAAAACAGTAAAGGTAACGGACAACAGCATTGGCAGGAAGGTTTGACTGATGATGATGATATATAATAATGTTGGGTGCTGCACTTGGCCAGGCCCATGGCAAAGTCATCATCTGCCCTCTCCACAGCTGCCGTCTTTACGGCCGAGTGCCACAGTATGACATTAAGCAGGCCGCGGATGAGAATTCTGCAGGCTGTGCCGGATTCCACAAAAGACTTCTCACGTTCACAAAATATGACAACTCAGCACTTTTTTTTATATTTTAACACGCAAAACAAAGTATGCCACCACATAATAAAAAAAAAACTTTACATTTTTCATACTCTCAAATCTAAGGTGCTGAACATCCACTACCGACAAAGCAGGGAGTATATAGACAAGGGGGTTGGTTTGTTCATTAAAACGGGAGTTGGCCAGAGTTTGAAGGACTCAGTTTACTGACTTTACATTATAAAGGATTAATCCTAGTGAGCTTCTGCTGGAGAGGAGCCAAGTTACCCATGTGCAATGGATGATTAAAACCCCATTGGAGACTCCCACGCTAGTATCCGTTTTCTTTTAATATATTACACAGCTTGTGATAGTTACATCTAACATTTGTTAGCGGTGTAAATGCTTTCCAGGTGCTGAGTGTTTGATAGTGCTAATTTCATATACGAATTGCCGTCCTTATCAAGTACTTTGTGGCTCACGAGTAAGTTGGTGGGCATCACATTTGAGTCTTCTTGTGTGTCGCTGAGTAAAGTCCTTAACCTATAAGGATTGAAAAAATATGACATGTTTTCAAACTTAATCCCGCTTTGTTTTGGTTCTCTGAGAAACTGAATAAAAGAGAGCTCATCTTCCGTTGTTGCTGATCCAGATGCGGATAGGCACGATAAAATCTTATCTGGACAGTGGGAGACGACACAACCAGTCCTGTCATTCAAGTTAAAGTCTACTAAGCCTTTAGACTTTAGTGAAAGATTATCTCTGTACAAATTAGCCAAATTGCACAAGTGGTTACATATGTCAAATGTTAACGCATACGGAATCTTTCCAATATTTTCATCTTGAGAGTTCATTGTAGTGTTATTTTTAATAGCCATTATTTTGCTTCCATCATCTTCCATCTGCTCAGATGAGTCCATGGTATAAGATGGATTTTTACTTTCATCCATACACACCTCCGAAAAGAGGAAATGTGGAAAACCAAAACGAAGTTCATTTGATGCATTGGTTTCATTGTAGTTATCAAAACTGATGTTTGCTGGCTCTATATCCTTTTGGAAAGGTTCCCCAAAATGCATGTCCACGTCAAACAAAGGGTTATCATTACCCACATCGGTTTTATTTTCATTTAGAAGACAATCGAAGGATTTATACCCTGAGTCTAGCACGGTGCAGTCCATAGATTGAACAGGGCTACCTACAGATTGTCCCTCCTGTTGGATTACTTTGGAAAAACTTTGGTACCCTGGCCACTCTTGGGTGGGCGAAGGATAAGTGTTGTCGATGTTGTGTTCCATTTCATCCTCATATGTACAGTCGTCTGGGTTAGAATGTGAGAATTTGTCTGGATCTGGTTTTAATGTAATTTGATTATACATTTTATATGGATTTACTTTAGGCAACAGCAGAGATGGGTTTCTATTATAATACTCCGCATGTGGTTGTAGATGATGGTTTGAGTGGATAAGTGAACTCACTGGGAATGTTTCAACGTCCCAAGACAACGCAGGGCTAGTACTGTTAGCACAGTCTACCGGATCCTCTGACCCAGACACAACATTGGCAAAAGTGCTGTAGCCTGAATCCATGCGTGTGACAGGTTGACATACATGAGATGAGTTCTCAAGGCTTTCCATAGGCGCATTGGATTGCAAGTTGTCCCAACCCCAAGACCATTCGTTGAAATTACCAAGCTGTAACTGGCCTGGTTTATTTTGTAGCTCCACTGGGGAATTATCACCCTCATAACTATGATAATCAGATCCAAGGGAATTTTCAAAAATATCCACTTGTGTGTTTTCCAGTTGCCATAGTCCTCTGATAGTAGAGAAACGATTCTGGCTTGAAGATGCAGGTTGACTTTCTTGGTTATCCACTTTGTCCAACATCAGTTCTTCAAACATAAAGTCGCTCTCTGCAACAATTTTCAGCAACGTGCTCCCTACAGACTCGTCTATTTGCTCTGGTCCACCATCCTCATCGACAACGGCCTCCTCTAAGACACACTTGTCTGTATTTTTTTCATTTTCCACAGAATATACTTCAAACACTTTTTCAATTGCTGTAGTTTCTGGTTGGAGAACTTTACATAAAGTGTCACTGATATGTAGGTCATACTCTGCGGGGACTTTGGCCATCAACTTATAAAACCAGTTTCCGCTGCGAGACACAAGATTAATATACAGGTCATTTAAACAAGTCCACAGGTAATCCGAAATAAATATATCATTTAATATGGACAAATAGCACATAAGCATATATATATATATATAGACAAGTGCATAGCAACTATTATTAATAGCAAAGAATGAACCAAAGTCTGCCCTTTTTTAATCATTTTGGATTTATAAATGCTTTAGGGTAGGCACAATTGAGGGGCTGCCAGATAGTGTTGCAGAAGAAGAGGAAGGAAAGAGAGAGGAGAAAATAAATAATAGAGAGAAGAATGAAGAAAGAGTAGAGCAGATGAAGGAGGGGGAGAGAACATAAAGGAGAGAAAAGGAATAAATGGGATATTGTGCCTGGAAAAAAACAACAGCAGAATGCCTGAGTCTACAAAGAATATTTCCTAGAAATATATTTACATCCGAGGCTATTGACTGCTATGAAAAACATTTGCTGTAAGCTCATGAAAATAACTAATGTACTTAGCTGATTTAACAAATCTCAAATACGCAATGATATAAAATAGATATTTTTGCATGAACTAATCGTACTTGCTGCATCCCCCCCTAATTTACAATAGTTCCTACACAACAGCATAGGCTGCCTTTTGCTTAATGGCCCCATTCACTTACCAGACATTTTGCTTGTTGTCCTCTTGCTTCGGCCTGTTATGATTCCACTCGGAATGCAAAAACAGTTTCTAAAAAAAAAGTTGATTAAGTTAAATTTAAGTTTCATGCAAAAGACAACAACTGATTATGATGAACACCCTGAATGTTCCCTGTGATGAATGAGTGCACTCAAGTAAGTATCCATAGAATTTGTGACAAATAAGTGAGAATGTGAAAAGTAGGTAAGGTGCTTTTTATGTCCCTTAGATAAGTCCATTATATAGGAAAATGGTCAAATATATTTTGCTACATTCAACTAACTCTTCCTCATCCTGAAGACCTCTTTGAAAACCTGCTTAATGAAGCAGTTCTTTAAGAAATACCAAGATGTTTTGCAAATTAGAGTGCTTCATCTTTGTCCTGGGTCATCCCAGGCTACCACACAGTTCCTTTTAGTTATAACCTGGCTACAGTTGGAGAACATGATTGGGATTTATCCACTAAATAAAGAGTTGGCAGGGGGTTTGCAGCAGATGTACAGTTCCTTCCCTATTGCAATTAACAGATCTACCTACGTCCGTTGCTATACCACTCACAGTTTTTGTTGTTTGGTAAATTGAAAATGTTTTAGCCAACACCACCCAAAAGCTCAAGAGGGACCTCACCTGTTGCATGTGATGTTTCCTCACAAAGAGTTTACTTTTTGCAGGGTCCGGGGTCTTATCCAACCACTTCTTCTTAAAACTGCAAAGGAATAGATATGTTTTACTGCAAGACTAGCTTCTCTGTTACCCCAAAGCCAAGCCATAAACCCAACGCAAAAGTAATGTTTAGGCTAAGGTGCGCAATATGGAACACTGACACATATTCTTTTAGGAAAATATAATTTCCGGGAATAATTTTTGCACGCCTTACTTAGTTTGCTCTTTTGAATGATGTCTTGAAGATGATCATTTGAAATGGAACATCCACCTACCCAGATTTTTGGCTTTTTGCATTTCATCACTGTGATGCTTTTGTTTGATATTTAGTCGGGGACTATTTAGTTGAATTTGGGGTAAATAATAAATATACACATACTCTTTCTCTAAAAGTTTCCTCCAGGGTCCATGGCATAGTTAGTACTATTTACTTAATAAATACTTACTGTTTAATACCAAAATAGTATGATAAGAGCAATAATAGAATCACTATTGCGACCGCCGGGATAATGATCTTGATAAGATCTTCTACAGATGGGCTGTAATCTGTAGAGAAAAATGAATGATGCATTAGAATAACGTTATGTGCAGGGGATCTGCTTTATGTGTATACAGAACGTTCTGAAATCCCATAGCTGCATGGAGAATTTTCCAAATTTAATTCTAAATTAAAGGAAACCTACACATGGTCTCTCCCCCCTCCCCCTCTCTCCCTCCAGAAGGTAAAGTGTGCAAAATTAAATTCTGTTACAAAATAGCAACACATATTTAATTAGATTACTACTAGGGATGGCTTTCTTTGACCCAGAGATGTCCTTGTAGATCTTACCGTTATACCACTCAGCTGCTTGGCTCCATTCACTCCAGGAGCCGTTGTAAAATTCACCGTGTGGCATTGATCTGACTTTTACCAAGTATCGATGGCCGTGTTTGAATTGCCTCTTGTTTATTTCATGGCGAGCTTCCTTTTGGTTTAGGATAGTGTTTTCCACCTAGAACGCGACGTTCAAAGAAACAATTATGTCTGGATTTTTTTGCCAAGTTTACATTCTATTCAATAAAATAGTGAACCCTTCACCGTCATGAGTCATTTATGTATGAGAAACACCAGGGTTCTTTGTTAGGCACCCCACTGATTTACAGGTAGGCTGCTGATGTCCCATTGCAGGGGAGGAATAAACCAGTAGTATGACATCAGGAGGACTATGTAGCGCTCCTGTCTATATAACCACTATAGCTAGTATAATATAATTAGTTACAAGGACAGGATTAGCTATAGCGTGTTGATCCACACTATAAATCAGGTTATCGTTTTGGAGTCAAGAAGTTAGAATTGTTAGAATTGTTTGCCTTTTTTGAATTCTTCTGGATCAAGACAGTCTAATGTCCCTGACGCCCCTGCTATAGAAGAATGCATATTAAAGTACTTTGTGAGTAACCCTAACACTCTCTACTTAAAATACTTTAATATGCATTCTTACAAAATAAAAACAAAACCAAAAAAATACAAAATAAAAGAGTTACCCGGCACAGAATTTACAGTCATGCTGCAAAATCTTATTACTTCCTCCATGGTCCAACAGTTCTTGAAGCTGTCAATCGGCGGCAGGAAAGTGCTCCTACTGAAATGAATGAGAGCTCTTTCATGTTGCTGATTGACAGCTTAAGCAGCCAGTTGCTGGAAAATCCTCCTATTGAAATCAAGAGGAAGAATTCATACATGCGCACTGAGGTCTTAATAGACTCCTGCATGCAGCGTTCGCCAAGGCTGAGGAGGGGTAAATGTATTTGAGGATTCTAATCTTTACCCCCTGGAACATTCTACCCATCAGCCCTTTTTTTGTTACCGCGAATCAGTGATTTCAAATAATAGAACATTTGAACAATAAACAAATCATTCCACTGAAATGCATTACCACATTTCGGTTTTCCTTGGACGTAATCTGTAGCTGGAAATACAAACAGTCATGCAGGTAACTGAGAACGTTATATCCGGTATCCCATGCCAACATGATATTCTCAGCATCGCTGACGTCAATGGTTAAATTGGAAGGGGTTATGGGTTTAACTGTACAAAATAAGGAAAAAAACAAAACATTTACTAAAAGATGATGCCAAATATGTCAAAAGTGAACAGAGCAACAAGACGCTCTTATAAATGTATGATTACATAGCATCTGGTTGTTGTGTATAAGATAAGATACAAAAATGATGGTTGGTTATTTCAATTGATTGCGGAAGAAATCGTCTGCATATAACATGAGATCATCAACCAAGTGGCTTGTGTTTCCCTACATTTTGCTGTTGAGAAACTTTAGATCCTTAAACTTAAGGGCTGTAATTGGGTTAAAGGAGGAGTAAAATGGCAAAAAGAAAGATATTAAATATTAAACAATGTCTGTTGCGTAGAGCATCACTGAAGAATAATAGTAGACCTGGTGGTTATCGTCCAACAAGACGAGGCCATACTTGTACGTAAGGCTCATGTCCATTCTTCGGTGTCAGCAAAATAGTTGACATTAACCGTGTTACGTGTTGTTAACACATTAATACCGGTCACGTGACTCCATTTTGTTTTCTCCGAAGCGTTTTGCATACATTATCTAAAGCGTAGCCATTGGGGTGGGAGTGGAGACGTGGCTAGACATTACCTTTTTGCATAAGGGGAAAGGTTGTGCTCTCTATTTGTTTCCCATGCGACTTGAGTTCGACATCATACACAACAGATGCTAAATAATGATAAATCTCAAGATGGCAGATACACTGAATAGGTAAAGCGCCGTCACCAAGACGTGCGTTTTCCGGGACGCATTCTTTACTGAAACATAAAACAGAGATGCCATATCTTGTCAAACAACTACTGGTACATTGTAGTGCAAAACATTAATTTATCTACTATGACCTATTGTTAGAAAAGTTAATATCTTTTTTATATATATATATTAATATATATTATATATAATAATATATATTTAATATTTGTACATTTGTTTCCTTTTTTTTCCTTTAACTATAAAAAAAATGTGATCCAAACGGTAAAGTGCTAATAACACAATTTGGTTATATGAAAAGAAAAAATAAATACGTACCTAACTTCGGGAGTATCATTTCTACAGACATATGTAAGGAGAAACTCTTCACTGCAGTTAACTCTTGGTGTAGAAACAACTTCCCAGGAACAAAAACTGTGTTTTTCATAATCGTTGAAGCAATCAAAGTTTTTAACCTTTAAGTCCAGATGAGCTAGGGAAACCAAACACGTTAAAATACATAACTTTTTCTTATTGCATTTATAAGATTTCAATGAAAAGCAGTTGTTAAAATCCTTAACCCCTTAACCCTATATTGTTTCATGAGCTTCTGTTTCAGCTTACTCTTATATAATTAATAAAGAGACCCCCATCAAGTTTCTCGCTCCCTCTTCTAAAATATTAAAACACATTAAGAAAGAGTTAAAAAATACTTACCATCACAATGCTCGTACCACAACATTACAAGCCACGGGAAGCTTATGTACTTCATTATGCAGTTCCCCGGAAACTTCAACGTCATCTTCATTTTAAAGAGGTTTTAGAAGATCTGTAGATTATACATATTATATAAAATAAATTAGCATATGTTGATATGTTGATTAGGATTTAGCAAACATTCTTATTGTATGGTTGATTTAGATATGATTTTTTTATCATTTTGTTTGAGCTTGAGTGCACGTTCTTTCAGTTTCTTCTTTCTCCAGGTCAAGGAGTGGCATTTAGCCACTAACTTCCTTCCCACTTGCCACCCTGGGGTATTAACAATAATAACCGCGTTAATTAGATGATATCGCACTCCAACAACCCGTTTCTAAGAACAAACCCGACTAACAGTTCAAAGTTAGTTTCCTTGTGTCTTTGATGAGAACCTTTTCGCTCGCGTAACCTTTCTTTTAAGTGAAATTAGAAATAGAACGGAGGCGTTTCAGTCACGTTCACCACCTACAGAATAGGTTAATTTGCAACCATGGTTGGGAAATTCTGTTCATGGTTTCATTGTAACCTTTGAACAGATTTGAGAACTTGGAAGTGATGGTACAGGTAACCAGTTAGAAGCAGTAGAAGTCTATGGCTTATGGCTGTACGCTGTCCTCCGTGATGTGTCCATCAAGCATAACATGTCAACATCCTTCGTTCCTCGGGGAGTTTCGAGGAAACATTTAAACGGCCTTAAGTATTTATAAACGCTCAGTGATCTGCCTCTGACCCACTGTGCTCCATATTTACAGAGGCCAAAGCTTCAATGGAGAGAATTAGAGAATAGACAGGAAGAGACAATACTTCGGCTACTCAACCTGACCTCTAGATTTTAAGCTTGTTGGAGCAGGGCCCCCCACGCCTGTTGTTTCTGTAAGTCAAATTGTTATGTTAGGTATGTCCTGTCTACCCATTGTACAGCGCTATGGAATATGATGTGCTATGGACTCCATGGGTCCATTGGCTAAACCGAGAGTTGAGGGGAAACATTTAAAATTATAGAGTTCACTATGAATTAGAAAGCTCTGACTAGAATGACACCGAGTGATATAATGTATCTATGTGTAGAGTGACAGCGAGTGATATAATGTATCTATGTGTAGAGTGACAGCGAGTGATATAA
>VKOC01000009.1:5455317-5469919 GCA_009364415.1 Spea multiplicata
TCTCTGGCTGCTTTGTGGGAGCAGCATTGCTTTTACTGTGGGGTGATGTGACCTCCTCCGGCTGGTCCAAAGTAGTTCAGAGGCCAGGTCAATGTCGGACTGGGCCAGCCTTCTCCTGGCCTCTAGCTTGGTATTGGAGCCTGAGCTAATTAAGGTGGCCATACTTGTATGTGGGTAGTGTGTACCGTGCATCACAAACCAACTACCACCTAAACCCCACCAATTAACGACACAGAGACTGAAGTTGGATAAAACAGGCCACAGCATATTTTATTAAGAATAACCACAAACACTGTGTTGGCCTAAACACCATAAACCAATAAACATAAATACACAATAAACCACACAAGAAATAGTAAATACAAATATACATAACACATAATACATTCAAACATAGCCAACACAGGAACTGAATTAACCCCGTCCTTGCCGGCCGCTCACCACTGTACAATCCAGACCACAGGTGCTCACCTCCCCCCTCGTCCAAACAAAAATGACAGCTACCTTCCGCTGTCCCACAACTAATGCTAACCACCAGCCGACCATAAGCTCGGTGGGCACGTCCAATAACATTGACAGCTAACTTCCGCTGTCCCAGAACTAATGCTAACCACCAGCCGACCATAAGCTCGGTGGGCACGTCCAATAAAAAACACCAGAGGTTAGGGGAGGATTGAGCCTTCCTTCACACCAGCATCCAAACTCCATCACTTACCAAAACCAGACCGGCAAGGACACACAAACCGCCAGCTGTGACAAAAGAAAGAAAGTTAGTACACAAAAAATAGGGAGGGAGGGTGGGAAGCAGGTAAGTCTGTTGACTGTCTCTGGAAAAATGACAGTGACCGGGGTCACCCAGAGGGCACCCTTTATCCCCTAGTGACTCCCGCCCCTACATTTACATACCCCAATCAAAAACACACATGCCCTGAGCATGCACTCACCCACACACATACATGCTCCCTGTCCATTTAGCTACGCTGATTCCCAGGAGCCTGGTCCACAAGTATTCTCAGTTTGTATGTAACTTGTAGACTCAGATACAACTAATGCCTATACCTGGGAACTCTCTTGGGTTTGACCTGGAGTCTCCGGGTGAAGCCCTTCCTCCAGGTCTCTCCTTATCCAGACAGGCGAGCGTCATTTGGCCGGAGTCACTCCATCCTCCAGTTTCTACCTAGTCCCACCCACTAAAGGCTGTCTGGAGCTAGCCCCACCCACATGTGTAGCTACCCCACCCCTTCACAAAGCCACACCCCTAGACACCTCCAGGTTTCCTGCCCTGGAAATTTCCCAGGTATGCTAGTGACGAGCTGAAAACACGTTAACATTATTGGCAAAAGAAAATATATTCCATTGTTAGTAAAATGTTATATTTGCTCAGTTTAAGGTTTAACAGAAGACAAGAAGAAAAAACATTTGTCATTGCTAAATTTTCTTTACATTTTTAGAAAAAAAATCAAATGGCCTGTTCAAACTTTCCACTTAATTTAATACATTTTTAGGTTGGAGGTTTGTATTTTTTCTGCAGTGAGTTAAAACTACACAATTCAATGTATGAAATCTCACCAGGTTGTAAGTGAAAGAAAGAGTTAAAATATATTAATATGAGTTAAAATATATTAATGTGAAGACCTCATTTGTTGAGTATTTATTAGAAAATGGAAATAATTTATTGGTCTGCAAAACCAAAATCAGCAATTGTCTCAAGGGATAAGATCCCTGCCGCAGCTAGGATCACTCTCAGAAAATCTCATAAGCCTCAAATGTATTAAGTTTACGCATCACAGTTTTATTGGTATACGAGTTGAATATAGTAAAACTGAAAGTTATTTACCGACAAGAGCACTTAAAGGAAAATAACTATTTTTATTCTGGTTTTTTTTTTTTGTGGTATTTATGGTAAATCGCTTTGTTAAGAATGCAAAAATAAAGTTAAATATACAGTTAAAAATTATGTTTTTTATGAACATTTGACTTATTAGAAAATATTTGATCACGTTCACCATGCCTAGCGTTCCACAATCGTGCCCCAATATTCCAGACTGAAGAAAATGGCACACTTCGATTTACTTGGTGAGCCTCAGCCTGCTATTTTTCACATTTTTTTGACCCTCTTTTCTTTCATCGATTGATCTCAACTTCTCTATTCAACTTCTTCTTCTTTCTTGTTTCCATGGCAAAGACATGAAAGGCGATTCCGAAATGAAAAAGTTGGACAAAATTGCAGAATATGAAGCGAATTTATCAACTGCAAAGAAATGTATGTAATGTATACTACTGTGCACCAGCGACCCCTAGTGCTTCAAACTGTAGTGCATCCTCCATAGACTTAAATGAGCCCCATAGATTAGACTCATTTAGGGGCTGCAGGGGACTGTGCTATCCTCTGGACCCTTTTTATCCCAATTACAATTCTTTTGTGATCTCTAAATCTGTTTTTCTTGTTCCACAACTGGACAAGTACTCAGAAAAGGGGAAATCTTTCAAGATAGATTAGGTATTCGTTAGATTTGTAAACAAAATGAACAATGAATTTCAAGTCAGGAAATACATTTATTATCAGGATAGCTTAAAAATACAAGTAAATTGTAGACTTTTTACTTTGTAAATAATTGATAATTTTAAAGGCATAATGTCATTTTTTATTTAGTTATTCATCTTTGCAATCCTTAGAATCTTAGAATCCACACTAGAGGCAATGATACTTTTTAAAGAAGTATTATAATAAAACAGGAGTGCCGATGATATTATTTCTGTCTGCATGACTTATTGTGATTTTACACAGCTTATGAGTGACCTCAGTACAACTGAACTAATCACCTACACATAAACCCTTGTTAATGGACGTTTTTATGTCAACTGAATAAAAACTTCAATTGTTGTTGGAGCCACCAGCAGTGGTTGTGATGGAAGGCACCCACTGCTTGACGTAGTTCCTTTTGCATTCTTCTTGTCCGCTGTGAAATTGTGAACTTGGACTCTTTATGGAGATGTCCCCGTTTCCAAATTCACTCTCCACAGGACTCCCACAGTCAGAATCGACAAAGCCACTGTCTATGGTATCCAAATCAAGACACATTCTTGGGTAACCGAAATCCTCACTGTTTCCCGAGCCAGGAGAAAACGGATCAAAGCGTTCGTCATTATAAAACACATCTTGGGAAAGTGAATCTTGAAGCCATTCTTCGGATGGTATTGCTATCAAGTCAAGACAATTAACATTGGGCTGCCTTAGATTTTCCTGAAGATCAAGTTCCTTTGAAGGTTTTACATTTGAGTTGGACTTATTAGTCTGTACGCCATCCAATAAATCACGGCTGCCACTATCAAGAGTGACTGGAGGATAACCATCATCGCTATTAATCTCTTCATTGTCCATATTGGCGTTAACGCATGGACCATTATCGGAAATGCACTGAGGACAACATGGAGTTCCATCGTTGATCACCGTCACGGTATCAATAGATACTCGTTCGTTGTGTGCGCTTCTCATACTTGCCGAACCTCTACTTTTTCTGCAGTCATGGATGTGAATGTTACAGCATGTCTTGGGTAATAATTTCTCATGATTTTCCGTGTCGTATAAACCTGGTTTTGATCCACGCTTGCATAGATTCTGACTGCAAATTTCTAGGATTTCTGGAGGAACCGCTCCGCAGTCAAAATGTAACACCGTTGCATAATAAGAAGTTCCCAGCCAGCTCTAAAAATAAAAAATAATATAATAGTATGATTGTGGTAAACAATAATAAATAAATTAAATATATATATATAATAATATTATTGATATTAAACATTTCTACAAAGTGTTGGGTTCAATTGGCTTTCATTTCATATAAACCACATCCTTGAAAGACTTTAAGGTTCAAACACGACAGTTACAGTTATGAGTATGTGGGTGGAAGCTTTCTGCAGATATATTTCTCTGAAATTAGACACAGTTTGACTTGGACAGATGAAAAGAATACATTTCATATTAAAAATAACACGCATCTCATCTTAGTTCTTATTTGCGGGGGAATGGGAGGTTATCAAGGCAAGTGAATTGCAGCGTCTGTTATGTAGAATGGGTTTTTACCAATTTGCACAAAATAAATGACGCAATTTTATCTGTTGTATCGTTTCGTTTTACTTACCCATATTTTTGTAATGTGTGAAATGCGTTGGATAAGAGCATGAGCTTTCTAATCATTACGTTACGTTTACATTACATTTATTACATTTATTCCGTAGCGCTGTAATCAATTGCTTTTAAAGTTGACAGTAACATTCTTGATGGAAGATATCAAAATAACCCGTACTAAACCTTTACATTCATTTTTATCCAGTATCCAATAATTTTACAGCAAGTATGACGTTAAATGTTGTTACTTCCAAATTTAAGAATGTAACAAACACAATAATATTATATAATTTGTTATGAAAATTTACACCATGTAAAGCAACTCAATTAACATATACCCCCCCCATACCTGGAAACTTTCTAAATGAGTGGACCCGGAAATTTGTGAAATATTAACTCTTTATTAGGCCATCATGAAGATTCTATGTAGTGACTTCCCAAATATGTTAACTAAATGGCTCTAATACTGGTTCCCATGGAAACCTTTAAAGATATAATTAATTGAGTCACCTGCATTCAAACAGGGATATCAATCAGAACATACTGGGAACAAAAGCACCAACACGCGAGTCTTGTATATGATCACAGCAGTGTAGAATAGGAACGCATTAACTTGAGATTGTGTGACCCTGAGAATCTGCCCCTTCACCCTGAGATTGGGGCAAAAACCATGAGACTGAAACCCTAAGAGTTGCCAGTTACGACCCCCTCAACATTTCAGGTGTCCAAATTGGGTCCGCACAGACCAGGACCGGCCATCCGGCACACTAAGCAGAGCCACTCACTCCAGAAGCAGATAGGGTGCCATAGCGTGTGGCCAGCAGTTACATATGCCACACACTACATGGGCATAAAAATGTAACATGTGGTAATGCATGTTCAGCATATGTCATTAGGCAAATGCTGGCCTTAAAAGGCCAGGGTCACCCCATCATCATCAGTCCGGCCCTGGGACCATATGTAGGAGGATATCGCCAATTCATGCCATGGAGGAATAATGTTCCTTTTTAACTCAATTTTTGGACAAATGAAACATTAGTGCTACAGTAGGCACGTAAAAAGCTAATTTGCCATTACACAAGTTACGCAAGCTAAAAAAACCCACACGCTTAAAGATGAGGAAGTGAAACTAATTATTAATTATGTGGCTTTTTCTCAAATAACCCCTAAATGAACAGGGGAAAAATACCTAAAAAATGATCAAAACCTAAGTAGTGATTAAAGACAGGTACAAAATAAGAACTTGATCCACCCACTTATTCCGAGTATCACAGCCTTCAAACAAGAACACGATACGGCCTCTTACAGTCTACGTCAAAGTGTCATGATGAAGGGCATAGCTATTTATACTTTTCTTACCTTAAAATCACCGCTGTGCCCCACATACAGTGGCTTGAAAAAATGTGCAGGGTTAGGCACAAACCCACACATATTCTTAAAAATCCTATAAATAGAAAAACACATCTATTTAAAAAAAAAATGCTTTTCAGAACCAAAAATAGAACTAAATACTATAGTGTTATTATATGAAATGTACAGTACATACCATATATATATATACCATATTAAGAAATATATTAGTTGCTAAAGCTTTTAGTTCAGAACTTTAAAATACGTACTCAACCAAAAATAAGAAAATAATAAATACATGTTCGGTGTTTTCCAGTCGTGTCACCTCTCCCCAACCAATAACTAACAAATGCTCTTCAGATCTCCTGATCTAGGAGGCAACAGAGGGTAATCATCTCCCCTCCCTATGAATTAGAAGTAGGTGCCATCAAAAGTACCCCCCAGGTTAAGCTGATTGGCAAACCGGCTGCAGTGACATCATAATAGTGAATGGAGTCAAACCATGACTGCGCTGTCCATCCCGAGACTGGGCTCTGGGTCTGGGCAGTCGTGTATCAGACATGTTGATATGTTTTGGATCAAAACTTTTCATTCAAAGTCTTTGTTGTGTATAAACATACCTTGTTCGCAGTTTTAAAGGAATACATGGGAAAAGCAATATGATGGCAATGCAAATTCCTAAACATAGAAGAATCATCCAGTGTAATGAACCCCAAACACCTCCGTTATACTCTAAAAGGAAAAGAAAAATAATCACATGAATTATACTATGCTACAAGGTTGCAGACTTCGGTTCCGAGTAGCTTTGAAAGATATCTTATGTCGATTAATAGGTTGTCTATTAAATTAGCCTTATGTTCTATTTCCCCCACAGAGTTTCCATGACCATTTGTGCCATGTATGTTGTGGCAATATGCCAGCGACACTGCCAGTTTCTGCCCACTTTGACGTGGGCCTGCGTTCCCGCGGAAGGGACAGAGACTGTGAGGTTTTCATTTTAGCTATCACAGGGGAAAATTCAGAACTTTTGTGCAGCTCTAGTGTTCGGAAATAGGTTATTTACCATCTACTTCAGTTCTCCATGTCACCGAAGGACCCCAGTCACTCCATGAACCTTTATACACAGAAGTATTCCGTGGCTTGGCCCGGACACGGGCAACATAGCCTTCATTTCCTTGAAACTGTATCTTTAGAAGGGAGACACTTTTTTCGTCCTCTATAATATTGATGGATCGGTGGTTCTGTGAAAACACATATATATAGACTCAAAATCCTTTGGCTATTATTGACTTATAACTGGCCACATTGTTTCAAGGAGTAAACTCACCGCCCAAGCATCGCCATCCTTTTTAAAGCTCAGTTCATATCCAATCTCGCCATGCTGGAACATGTGCTCAACACCCTCGTACTCTGTTCTCCAGGAAAAATTATAGGTTTTCTCAGAAAAAGATATGCTAAGGTTGAAGGGGGCAGTCGGTCGAACTGTGGGTTAAAGAAAATAGTTATATATTATTTCATAATCATAATGCCAGCACAACACTTTGTACAGCTAACACGTGTATACAATCAAGAACATTGGCAGATGTCTCCTTAGACAAACATTGGCTACAAATTATATTATTGTGAAGTGGAAGCCTCTAGGGCAGCTGGACATGAACAGCTGGACATGAACTGAAGATCACTATGCTTAATGTACAGCGTCGGGTATAACTTCCCACAGACAGATTCTAAAATATTGAGATACCATTACATAAGTTATGGTGGGTAAAAGGTGATGGAAACCCTTCCACTTAAATTTTAAGGGGTAGTAGAATAATTATTAGTATTATTAATAATTATTAATAATTATTAGTGTTTAATAATACTTCTACTACCCCTTAAAAATATTGAGGAAAGCCTTCTTAAAAAAGAGCGGGGGCTGTGATAGCTGCAAAGGGGAAGCAACTCCATATCAATGCTCAAGGTTTTGGTATGGGATGTCCAACAAGCTCTTATAGGTATGACTGTCATACATTTGTTCATGGGGTGAATACACTGTATCAGAATAGTAATAGCAAAGCACTTACAGAGACTTACATGTACCACTGAAGCGATACGGTCCACACTTAGTCGTGATATTCTCACCATTAATGGTTTTACTTATGGAAATACAGTAGGTGTCATCCGCTCCCAAGAGATCCATGTCCAGAATACAGATGTGTTGATGTTTGTTGGATGATTGCACCAGCTGGCAGGAGCTCTCCTCTTCATCTTCAGTGGTCCTTTGGAAAATGGTTGGAAACGTGACAAACTAGTTTAATATTTAATGAACAGATTTTATTTTTTAAATATTTAATATACCTTTAATAGTCATCATTATTCCGTGGCATCATCCTTTTCGGGGAATGTTTTTGGCATTTAATTATACATGCAAATCAGAGAGTTTCCAGAATTGTTACTTTATTTGTCCAACGTGATCAGATATTCTATATTTAAGTGTGAACAAAACGTGGATTGGACAAAACAATCCTAAATCAATTTAGCGAGCTGATGTGGACCAGCGATGATGAGGCACCCCTGACACGTTACGCATGATGATGTAATTGTGACAGACGACTGGATATGGGCGGCCTCACGTTACGTTTTTATGCTCACGTACCATGCGGCCAGCCATATCCAGCTAGCACCCACACACTGTGGTAAGTACAGGGCGCTGTCACCCAGCAGCCTTCCAGATGGCCAGTCCAGGCCTGCTTCAGTGTATATTATAGTGCAGTAGGATAAAGTTTCCCTGAAAGAATGACAGTCTTCAGGGATTCTTACAGTCACAAACGTAATATTTAGAACAAAGAAAGACCTCTGTATGACACCAAAAGAATAAACACAGCGAAACCTCAAATTATTTTATCTTGAAATAAAGAATTCTTACCATGTGGCACTAAGGAGGTAGGAAATACCTGGCTTGTCTCCCTCGTTGCTGACAACTGAGCAGGATAAAGAATGTATGTAATCCACGTAGCAGGTCAAATCTTCACACGTCTTAGCTGCAACATTAAGATTTGGGTCTGTATATAAAAGATTTCAGTATATTTAACTCACATGTAAAGACAAAAATGCATCAAGAGTTTTCGTGTTAAAATATTTTAGGGTCCTACCCTGGCCTATTTCCTCCATACATCCAGTAGGGGTAGGTAATAGACCTGTGGAAGAGGCCTAAAATCATTTCGGACCAAAGTTTCCTTTTTGGCTCATTCATATTGGGACAACAAATTTTGTTTCCTGCCAATTCGGTTCGGAGTAAATTTGGGGGGATTTTTTTTTATTTAGAAACTGAATTTGTTGCCCAAAAATAAGTATCTCTCTCACTGTGCCCCCTACTCACCTTCTCCAGCCTTGTGGTATCCTGTGATCTCCCTGTGCAGCTGCAGAGACCGCACTGACAGGAGAGGTGGGAGAAGGAAGCCAGAGAGATGAGGGAGTCAGCACATGAGAGAGTGGAGAGAGTGTGCAGCTGCAGAGAATGACGGGAGAGATGGAAGGGGGGCAAGCAATAGAAGTTGCCCTAAATTCTAATTTATTCTAATCTTTGCTTGTTTGTAGAGGTACATTAATCCACGTCTTTCCTTACATGCACTGAAATGGATATTATCCATTTATAATATTGATAATATTATTAAAAATATTAATTATGCTCGGTTATAAAAAAATACCTAAGATTAATAGATGTTTAATAGCATTTGTGCCCCTGTCCTGCCCATCTAGGCTGCCTTAAAAATAATCAGATTCCTCAAAAATAAGAGTGGCTTGAAAATAAAACTAATGTTGCCTCAGCGGATCTCAAATATAATAGAAACCTCTCTTGACCACAGAGGACGGAAAGAAGCCGTGATGACGGTCACAGGGAAACGAGTTAAGTTGCAATTGTTTACGCTTCATGCACGTTAACCTTGGGATCTCTGTTAGTTTTTTAACCCCTGTGGTTACGTTAGTATTATATTGTATTTTAGGCCAGCTGTCTGAGGCACATTAGTTTTCTATTGCAGCCACTGTTTGTTATTTTTGGGGAAAGCCGTGCTGCCCTCACAGCAGTAGCACAGGCCAATATTTCATTCTAGTAGCTTGAGGTCCACAAAACCATTTAATGTTAGCATATTTTACTTGTAATGTAAGTAAGATTTACTGGTGGCTATGTAGAACAGCCTCCCAGCAGAAGTACCGTAGCTTGAGGTCTACAGACCCTGGAAAGTTCCCAGGTATGGACACTAGAGCACATACTGCCTCAGCACAGATCTCCCTGTCCCTGGGGCGGCGGATCGGGTGAGTATTGGGTGAGACTGTTGGCCAGCAGCCCACCCGGCATTGGACCAGTGTCTAAGATGTCTAAGTTTAGGGAGTTATAATGAATACGGTATGGTAACAGCAGCAATGGCGCCACTTCCCCATTAAAGTGATCGCTTTAAGACAGAAGAACAAGGTTTGCTGCAGAGCTGATGAGTCATCTCGCAAGTCATCTGAGTTCTCCGCATCTGAGATGTCTGAGGATCCAACGTAGAGGTTTTTGTGTTCTTAAGACGCGATGATGAGCGATGATTTAAAGCATCCTTTGTACTTACTTATTGGAACTATAAAGCACAGAATGAAAAGCAGCGGCGATGGGTAAATATCATGTTTCCTGTTCATTTTGATCTTGTGGTGGTTCCTGCGGGGAATGAGAAGGAAACCAAAGTTATGTCATTTGCTTATAGTAAATATGGCTTGTTCTGCACACACCAAAGCATCATGCAGTGTCATGCATCACACTATATTTCACTTGTACTAGTACATGCGCGCCTTGGTCATAATAAACAATATAAAGGAATATAAAGGAATACAAGGAGAACACGAAAATCTACAGTTCCTTGCCCTTCAAACTCCATCCATGATGGGGAACTGGTAGGTCTGTGGCTCTCTTCCTACACTGTATTAGCCTCTACCACTCCTGATGGGAGGCTGATCTATTTATCTACTACCCTCTCTATAAAGCAAAGATCACTTTAATATACAATTCAGCTGAGCATACAAATCAAATTGTACTCCACAAAAACTCCTACTTTGTCAAGCATGTTTAGCAATATTGAACGTGAAATATATCAATTATTTTTGTTAAATATTTAAAGGAACAGTCGATTTCTATTTACTTCAGCTTAACGGTTATCCTGGGAATAGAAGTATTTAAAAGAAATACCTTTACACAGGTGTTGCAAAAGGGCTATTAACAGTAATGCATGTTGTACCCTATGACATAATAATACATTTGTTGCACCACACTTTGTTGCGTGTTGATTGTATAGATACATTTTAATGAAGAGCAGGACCTGTGTAGAAATTATTTTTTTTTGGCTTTTAATAGGCTCCAGATTTTCATATTCATAAAGGTTTAGCTTAAAAGTTTGGATTTGGAAAAGAACAAAAGATAACGATCATTGAGTCATAACAGAAATTACAGTTTTACACTTTTTTTTCATATTGCAAATAGCAAAAGGCAAAAAAATAGATACTTAAAGGGACCCTATGATGCCTTTTTTAGTACAATGTGCCTTTAATCACAATTTTGTAATACATGAAACTTTATAGCTCATATGCCCTTAATGTTATACAAACCCTATTCAAATGTTATATTTATTTTTTGTTTTAAATTATATTTTTGAGATGCGGTATAGACAAAGGATAACAGACACTTCAACAGTGTTGTCAGAAAAAAGAAAAACATCTACATAATCTTGTCCATAAAGGAAGACCATCCTTTATTTTAACACAATTTACATGTTTTTTTTGTACGTGAATAATAATAAATTTACAGCTTTCAGGCAGTTACAATATTTCAGTTTTGTTATTCCACTGTACATAGTAGCAGCCGTAAGTTGAAGTGTAATTATGTATATATATATATATATATATAATGGTCAAAAGTTTGGGGTCACTTAGCTGTTTTAATGAAAGACAATTATTTTATACTTAAATGTGAATTAACAACGTCTACACAGTATTTCTGATCAATTCCATGCTATTTTAGTTCACAAAAGTGACCCCAAACTTTTGAACGGTAATTTATGTATGTATGTATGCATGTATATATATATTATATATATATATATACTGTACGTGCGTTTAAATTACTAAAACAGGCATGTTTTTGCTTTTTAAACTATTGTGAATCATTTCATCACACCAATAACTTACCTTTTAATTTTCCATTTTTTCAGGTTGAATTGCCCAGAAAATTCATCAATGAAAAAATGCCCTTTTGTAGAAAACCATTGTAAAAACAAGATGCAGCTGAACCCAAAATATACAATTCTGGTCACTGTGATCACTGACAGACTGCCTGTGACAGCGAAGTGTACGAACAGACCTTTCCCTGCCGTGTGTGATGCGATACATATAGGATGTGGTAACGGGTAGTAAAGTACGGCTGATAATCTATGTGCAGAATACGTGTGTGAAATTGGTGGGTAGTGAAAAACATGCATACGTCTAATAGGCGTCACATCGTAACTGGATGACACATACACTCATTTATAGATCGGCACATACATCTTAAAAGATGTGATATGTATACTTAAAAAATCTGATAAAAGTTCAAAATAAGCCTATTTCAAAAAGTATTATTATTCATCTTATTTTAAATCAAAGTTTCACAGGCAGACCTAACACTTAACATCTTGGTGTTGATGGTTTTATGCGGTGTAGGAAGAAGACAGGGGAAGTTTAGAATCAACTCATGTAACTTTTAGGGGGGTTTCCATGTTCAACAGTAAGGGGGGATTCAATATCTAGGAAAGGTGTTTCTTAGGATTCTAATTAGATGGATGCTACCTTAATGTATCTTGTTCCAATTAGACTGATGTATTGTGTCCCTTAGTTTATTCTTTTTCATCTCCATCTTTCATTTGCCCTCTAAGTCTTTTCACTTAGGTATATGGTGTTAGAGTAAGTGTGTTATTGTATAGTGTATTGTATGAGTATGTGTGTGTATAAGTGTGCAGTTCTGTATCGTGGTCGAATGTGTGTGCATGTGTGAGCATATAATGTTAGTATGTGGTACTGTATGGTGTTAGCATGTGTTAATATATGGTGTAACCATGTGTCAATATATGGTGTTAGCATATATCAAATGTTGTTAGTGTGTTTGAGTGTATGCTGTTGACATGTATGTGTTGCTGTATGGTGTTAGAGTATGTCTCTGCAAGCAAATGGTGTTAGTGTGTGTCAACAAGTGGTCTTAGTGTGGGTATCAGTGTATGGTGTTAGCATGAGTGTGTATGTGGTTGAATTTTGGTGTCAGTATGTGGGTGTATGGGTGTTAGTGTATGGTATTAGCATGACAGTGTGTTTGCATATGGTTTTAGGGTGTGGTGTCAGGGGTGAGCCTAGGCTTAGTGTTGCGATGGAGAGGCGGGTGGTATTTTGTGTATATATGTGTATAATATGTATGGCGTTAGAGTGAGTGGTGGTGTGTTTTAGTTACGGATGGGAGTGGGATTCCAAAGAAATATTGCACCACTAACCACAGGCTCACCCCTAATCAAACGTAATGCTAAAATCAGAATATGCCGCATCAGCTGCTCCACCTTTGCTTATTGTGTTGTCAAAGAACTCAATAACATTGGGCAGGCACTTTCCTCAATAAAACGCGCTTGGGTCTGACAATACGCACTAGCTGAGCTATCATTTTATTTTTCAGTAGGCTTTCCATTAATTTTCCCACTTCTGAAGTAAGACTCAAAGGTCTATCGTTTCGGAAATAGGGTGACCACAATTTTTGTGATTGTAGGGCAGAGGATGTGGCCTTGGCCCACACATGTCAATCAAACCCTAGTTAATACATACACGCTCTTCCTCACATGAACAATACCTATATTTATAAAAGCGTACTATTTGTTATGTCCTTTCCATCTCTACTACGGCTTAGCGGGATAACAGTGGGTTCTTCACTGCTCTACCCTTACATCCTTCCGGGACACGACATGTTCACCGAACAGGGCTGCACATGACATCTCCTTAATTTAGGGACTGTCCTGGGAAATCAAGGGCCGTGTGGCCACCCTATCCCGGAGTCATCCCTGCTACCCTTTTACACAGTGGAAATACATGAGCAATTGTCTAGTCGTTAGGAACTACACCTTATAATAATCACTGATTAAAGAGTTAGACAATAGCTCGTGGAACACATTAAACACCCGACTCTAACTTTGCTATTGATAAAACTGCTTATTATTGAGTTTATTTTTATTTATTGAAACCAAATAAATGTACATTATAAAATCTGTCTTGCATCTTTTTTTTTTTAAAATTAAGATACATATTATAATTTGTACCTGTTTATACAAAATTATACATTTTCTTCATTTAGTTTTAAATGAAATATCATTGAAGTTCAGACTAATCCTATGTATCTCTAAATTATCAAAATAAGGTAACATTAATTAACCCCCCCCCCAATATTATGAACATGGCAACATCATTTTACATAAATATGATATATTAAGCAATTTTCTTACATTATTGAAAAAAACTACAGGAAAACTGCACCAATAAACCCTGTACTTTAAACTTTTGAATATACATTTTTAATTAAACACCATGATAATTAACAACCATCTATTATTACAAAAAAAAATGAATTTCACAGTGTAAGTGTACGGAAAACTTTTATTAAATAACGATGAGTTTTTTATTAATAATATAAAACTCAGCTAATTTCATGGCGTGCATGCTCTGAATACATTTTAATAAATACACACACCCATGATTCCTTAATTAGGCGTTATTATATTTCCACAGTACTCATAATTTTCTTGTAATTGCCCAATTTTAACGTAAAATATTTAATTCTATTTTCCGAGAAACAAAATAATGCTTAGTTACGCAAATATAAGTGAAATTAAAAACACAAATTATACGGTAAATAATTAATACATGGATATAGCTAGTATGCATACTGAAAAAAAGCTATGTATATTTTAATTTGGTAATCAATAAAATAAAACTATATATTTATAAAAGGAAACTAGGATATTATTGAAGTTAACAGGAAATAATTACAGTGATTTGTTAAGTTCAAGTGGTTACAAATACATATAACGCAAATATACTAAAAAAATATTT
>VKOC01000009.1:5478809-5590530 GCA_009364415.1 Spea multiplicata
TGACACCGAGTGATATAATGTATCTATGTGTAGAGTGACACCGAGTGATATAATGTATCTATGTCTAGAGTGACAGCGAGTGATATAATGTATCAATGCTCAGTAATTGTTTCTGTTACGGATTTCTGCAGAACTAAATGAATCATCACACACAAATTAAACTCAGCCTTACAAAATGACTGGGGAGGGAGAGGATTAAGGGCGTAATGCCAAATAATGTTAAAAACTGGTTAAAAAAATGAGGAATGCGGAACACTGGTCAACACACCCCAATCTCGAGAATGAGACATATTTACTTATTGCTATGACATTTGGTGATAGTTTAATGTCGGAAATGGAGTCTTTAGTCAAAGTCGTTAGCTCTTATTGGGGCAACTTTGAAAAGTTACATAAGCTTTCAAGACCTCAGAGGTCTCTTCCATCCGTGTCAGTGACAGCACAGACCTTTACTTTCAATCAGATACGATTGGGCTGGGGGTGCCGAAGGTTAGCCTGTGCTAAAGATGGCCAGGGTTAGGACAAGACCATTTTTTTACTTGCTGCCAGTCATTTTCATGGGAACTCCCACCATATTTTATTTATTAGTATCATATTAAACATACGTCTTCATACGTGTTGTGTGATTTTCCTTTTTAAAACAGTTCTAGTTTTTGCATAACATGTTTTCGGCAGCTTTATTTTATCCACAAATACACTTTCCAGCTCTGTTATTTTAGCCTAAACTATTATACAAACGCCATGATGTCTAATCATACTTTCTTATGGTAAACAATACAATGCCTCAGTCTTAATCACTTAGCTTGACGGTGTTTCCCCTTTAATTACTGTATTTTGATGGTAGTTGCCTGTCTGTATGTTGCCTTATCTGACAATTATCAAAGTTTATGCCGTGGCTCTGCTGCTGTTTCCTGAAGTCAATAAGTCTGATATGTCATATATATCTGTGCTTCTGATATGTCATGTATCTGTGCTTCTGATATATATAATGTATCTGTGTTTCTGATATATATAATGTATCTGTGTTTCTGATATATATAATGTATCTGTGTTTCTGATATATATAATGTATCTGTGTTTCTGATAGATCATGTATCTGTGTTTCTGATATATATGTATCTTTTTTGATGATCATGTATTCTGTGTTTTCTTGAAATTATATAATGTTCTGTGTTTATGATATATATAATGTATCTGTGTTCTGATATTATATAATGTATCTGTGTTCTGATATATCATGGACTGTGTTTTCTGGGTATACTTAATGTATCTGTGTTTTTGATGTAGCTGTGGTTTCTGATATATCATATATCTGTGGTTTCTGTATATATAATCGTTCTGTGTTTCTGATATATAAGTTCTGTTGTCTGATATTCATGGATCTGATGTTCTGGTATACTAATGTATCTCTGTGCTTTCTGATGTATCGGTGTTTCTGATATACTGTGTTTCTGATATATCATATATCTGTGTTTCTGATATATATAATGTATCTGTGTTTCTGATATATCATGGATCTGTGTTTCTGATATATCATGTATCTGTGTTTCTGATATAATGCTATATTGCTTTACCCTAAGTGCATATGAAGAATGTGACTTTGTATGGAATGATGAGGATATGATATCATTTCTGGTACCTTTTGAACTCATAGGATTACTGTCAGGTTAATGCAATTTCATCCTTCCCAAGTGCCTCATTTTTCATGAATCAGTCCTGATTTTCAAGAACAGTCCTACTTTTCCCCATAGCTGCTCCACTGTCCTCTTTACAGCCCTGGCTCTTCTGCCATCGCCCTTTAACTACACAGATGTCTCAGTTTGGACACTCGAAATTTGTCAGCTTATCTATTGTTCTTCTTTAGAAAAATAAAGTTATGAAATATAGCAAATACGGAAGACAGTTTGAAACTAAGACAAAGAGACAGATCAGGAGATATCAACCCACAAGACAAATAGAAAGTCTGAAACTGATGTTCTTTCATCTTGATTCTTGGCTGGGGGTAGAAAGTGAATGGCGTCTATAACTGGTTGGAATCTGGGTGCTGGGACTGGGGCCTTGCTTTGGTCGAAAAAAACTTGTTTTATTCTTTGTTCAGATCAAAAAGTGATAATACTCATTTAGGTTTAAGATAGGCTAAGCACATCTTATTACCAATAAATCCTGATGGCATTTGCCCCAGAAGTGCTGGTTGCTTGATCTTTGGGGAAGGTTCCAGGCTTGGGGTAATTGCTTGACTCCACCCATTCCATTGTGGCTCCACCCTACTTTATTTTGTCACCTGTGTGCAGGTGACTCCACTTCATGGTCTGGCTACCCCCAGATGCGCTACCCAGCTTTGTTATAGAGAAGGAGAAAAGAGGGTTTGCAGGATAAGAATTATCGGGAAAGAGTAAAGGATCTCGATATGTACGACTTAGAAGAGAGAAGGGAGAGAGGGAACAGAAGGATTAAAATACTAGTTATTTCACAAAATACAGGCTAAAACGCAGGAAACATGAAAAGTAGTCATAGCGGTCAACTGAAAGCTTGAAATTTTTCTCGTGTTGAAACATGCTACGGAGAAGTGGGAAATAACTTAGTCTTATCTTATTCTTATTGTCTGCCAAAATGTCATACCCCACGTCGTCGGTCAGATACTCTCTTAATAAGGGATCTGGGCTGGTTAGGACAAATCTGACCGTCGTTATTAGAAAACTAGAATGGCACCTTAAATGAACTGAGGCTGTGTGCCGGCTGGTTAGATAAATAAGGGGTATTGATTTTGTTATTAAAGAACTTTTTAAACCAGCTTTTCAGATCTGTTTTTGTCCTCAACCCTCCACTTCCTATGTAAAGGCTGGGGGGGGGGGGTCCCTGTTTTGTGGTGGGGGTGGATAGGCAAGTTGGGAGAGCAGAATGGGGTTTTTGATAGAAGTTACCTAGCGGTTAGGTGATTGTTATGTTGGTGTGGTAGGTTTCCAGCTGGCCTGTGGCTCAGAACCTGGGGGTGTTGGGGTATCTGGGTATACCCCTATTAAGGAGTTTTGACACTTTATTATTGTACTGTTTGGATAATGTTGAGTTGATGTTGGGGGTCATTGTCATTGTGTTCAATGGTGGGTGGTGCGGGGGGGATTCTTGAATGCTAATGAAGTCAGGTTAAGTCCCTTCCTTACAGACCTTCCATAGTAGGATGGTCCATCAGGGTGATTATGATTAAGACATTTTATTCAGATAAGGACTGTTTTCCCACAAGGCCGTTCTGTGATAAAACATAGATAAAAATGCAGATGCCAAAACACCTAATTATGTGTAAATAATAATTTCAACCAGGAAAAAAAATAGATCTTTTCAAAACTTATTTAAAAGGACCTGGGTCCAAATGTCTTCGATGTCTAATAATAGCAATTATCATCCGGTGAAAACGACAAAACGTGTTCTGTACTTTGATTGCTTTATTGGCTCATGTATTATATTCCCCTTTAAATTGCATCAGTTTATACCACGCTATCCAGACAAGAACTGTTTGCCAAGAGGGAGGAGAGAAGAAAAGAGTGGATTCTGGTAAGTAAACCGGAAAAGAAGCATCTGAGTTATATGGAAAGTTAGCAAAGAGCTCTGAGCAGAACCAGGCAATACCACCTAGAGGGTAGTAGGTAAGTGGAACAGCCTCCCTGCAGAAACGGTAGAGGCTAAAACAGGAATACGGGGCAGACTAGATGAGCTGTCAAAAGTCTACGTTTCAAACCCTAAATGAACATCCAGCCAATGAAACGCAGTGAAAGGGTTTTCAGTAACAAATGCATACATCACACATGATCACTCATCCTATAGGAGATCCCTACTGGTAACATTGTGTCTAACATGCCAGCAACACAAAACATTGAAATCCTTATACATGACAAGGTCCGACTTTCTTTAGCAAAAGTCCCTCTAGATCCACACAGAAGGTAGTTTTAACCCCTTAAGGACAATGAAAACAATGCATTTTGAGCCCGTACATCTATGGGCTTTGTCATTAAGGGGTTAAAAATAGAGGCGAACATTTGGAGAGTAAAAACACCTGCTTATTTTTTAAAGGGAACAAAAAAAAAAGAATCGATCCACCTTTCCGCCTCCCAGCACAACCTCTACGGTTCTTGATGAGTCCAGGAAACAAATGAATACGCAGTTATAAAGCCTTCCTATATAAACTGTTGCTTTTAACCAACAACAGAACTTTTTCCCCCCCTTATTCCACAGATCAGGTTATTCGATTAACCCTCCGATTCACCTACCTCGCAGTAGTCACCTGGCGGAGGAGACGTGGAAAGTTTTTGTATTTTCATGTCCGTTCATGGCTCGTCAGGGCTGGTTGTTCCGCTCCGTTTCCTCTTTAGTTTTCAAGAAGCTCTGACCCTGCCTACTTTTACTACTCTTTGCTTTTCCTGTAGTCTTCGAATCACACATTTTCCCAGCACTGACGCAGAACGTGGGCTGGAGTTATGAAAATAAATATATATATCTATCTATCTCCCTAGAGTTCCTTAACCTCATCTTTTTTGACCCTTTAAACCCTGTTAACCCTTCTGATTTCTTTGTGACCAAATCCAACAAAATAGAATACGGACTCGAAAAAGCTGCGATATGTAATTCATTAAAATCTTTCTAACTTTTTTTGTTTGGTGGTGTGTGGTTAGGGGTGTGTGGGGGGGGGCAAGAGTTTTAAGGTGATGCCCCTTTAATATGACATTGTGACCTATTAAGAGTCGTTCAAGTACGTGTAAGGTGTTTAGAAGAAGAATATTCTATTTTATTTCTGCCATAAACATCGTTGTGGCTTTTAGAGCTGTAGAACACCGTGATACACGCTCACCCCGCGAACATTCGGAGCCCCTAGAAAAGAGGGACATCAAGGGAGGCAAAATAGGTAGAGGGCCTTGGGTCACAGAGAGGGACATTGAGAGATATGTTTATTTTTTTTTCCTTTTTAGGCTGGTAGTGGTAATATTTTCCTGGCTTGCAACATCGTATATTTAGAGGCAGATTCCTGGACGCCAAAGTGTTTTGTTAATTAAACCTTGAAACGTCAGCTAACCTTTGAGTCTTTCTAAACACTTTGTTTTTTTGGCCGCTAACTCCACGAATGTATTCTACTTAATGCCTCTCGTTATGCTGAAATAATACAGTAATATGGATCGAACTGCATTTTAGTTATAGAGAAAATCCAAAAAATCCTTTTTTTTTCTTAAATACATTAGGGGAGCATGAGTTGTGTTATTTAATCATTTTGTCATTTTGTCATGTATTTAATGAATTTCAGTTTAACAATAAATGTATATTTTTATTGTTAATATGTTGTTATTATTGATGTTTTAAAAAGGTTTGGTATATATATATATTGTATTGTATATGTATATATATATATATATATTACATGTTTAGTTAGCAGAGGATGTAAATTAAATAAATAATTCGTTAAAATAAATAATGTGGGTGGGGCCAAGGCATGATGTCATTTTGTACATGTGTTTTGATGGCGGAACATCTCGCTTGAATTGGCCAACTTTATTGGTTTATATAACCAAGTAGGAATAGTAGAACGGCACTCCAATATTTCTGGTGCTCGAACTGGGTTTCCATTGGGTCCAATGTTCCGCTGGAGTTAAGCCTCATGGAAATCTTGCGTCCGTAAAGTTCTGGTTCCGGGAAAGCGAAAGGTTCTAGTATTTAATGTAGTTATAAATGCAAAGATTAAATCACACCCAATAAGGAACGCGCATAAAAAGTCTGATAAACTGGGTAAAAAAAAATAATTGCCAAAAAAAATTTATTCTTTAAATATTGTTTGTTTTATCACTTTGGAAGGGGTGTGTGCTGCTAACTTGCTGTCAGTAGTGGTTTGTATGAGCCATAAAAATAGAAGAAAATCGTATTTTTGAATTGTTTTGATCAGCGCATACTGTACATGGGGTTTCCTGTTTTGTGGTTGACACCTTTCAGTTTGTGGCGTTACCTACATTTTGTTTCTGTCCCTCTCAGATACGTTAGAGAAATTGTCATTCTTTTTTGATTTTTTCGGCGCATACCGGTAAATATTTTGAAAAATAGTTTTTATAGGGGGTTTCCAGAAAAAAAAAAGAGCTAATGGTTATGGTTTATTAGTAATACAAATAGTAGCTCGTCGGGACGGCTTCAGGGCGAATGCCGCTAAATCCTTTCAGCATGCGAACAACTGGCTCCACAGGATTATTTTAGGGCAGCAATAAAGGGTAAAATATTCCTAAAATGCAGCAGATACAAGGGGTTTACATGGCCTAAAAGAAAAGAGCTTCCACTCCTGCTGACTGCAATGTGTCTCTACAAGTCTTATTGGCTTATCCTGTCACATGACGCAAAGTGAGACCCTCGCTCTGACATCACTTTTCATCATACCTGGGAACTCTCCAGGTTTAACCCGGAGTCTCGGAGTGAAGCGCCGCTTCCCTGGGTCTTCAACCAGAAACTCCAGGTGGTGAACGCGCCGCACTTCCAAGCCTATCCAACAACTTTTCATCAACCTCCACCACTTCTGCCGGTAGCTTGCCCCGCTTATCCACCACTTTTTCAGTGACATAAAACTTCCTTACATTACATCTAAACACCCAGTTTTATGAGACGCTGACATCATGCACAGTACTTAGCTAATAGAATAAACTGCTTTACTAGTATGTATGAGACACGATTGCCCAAATCTATTCTAAGGAAAAGAGGAGAGGAAGCAAGATCAAGCTTGTCTATCAAACAAATATGCTAAATGAACAACTGTGCCAGTTTTTATATCACATTTCTCACCATTTATTGATCTCTAGCAGCTCCGCGGCAGAAGCTCAGCCTCACCACCAAGAGTACAAAGACTGATAGACTTACCAGGCGCGATATAAACGTTATCTCCCCAGGCATTATTAAGGGCCATGGCTTGGAAATCCTTTATATTATTCCAACCTGCCTACAATTAGGTGTTGTGGGACATTTAATTCCAAAGCGTTAACTGTTGATCTGGCCTAAACAGGGTCAGCCCTGGACCACTTTATACACTGTGGGTAGACCGAGAAATACTTCGCCTCCATGGGTTTGGGGAAGATAATGGCTTTTGTTACCAATCATACTGGGTTTATTTGTAGGAAAATAACCATAATGACCAATACGGCCTAAACTAGCCATCTGGCACAGTGGGCAAACACCCTGTGGGCTGCTTGCCATCGGCTCCCCATACTCAAATGATCAGCCGTTCATATCCAACCATCAGCCGCATCTACTGTACGTCATCAGTCCGACCGCTAGCCTTAAGGTGCCAGGGCTGCCTTTTGATCATCAGTCCCTGACCATTTTTTTTTCTGCCCAAGCCAAGCAAGTTATGAGCAGCTCGACGGCATCTTCAGCATGCCCCGGCGGTCTAGGACCATAGTATTAGTCTCCAAGGCTCTAGTCTTTAGAACAAGAAGTTTAGTTCCTAAGTTGCTGGTCCCTAGTACCATGGGTTTAGTTCTTAATGGAGAAATCCCTAGATCCGTGGTTTTTCACCCAAAGAACTATCAGTTACCGATCATTTGTATCACAATTATTAAGTAGCCTGGGCTCTCTGACCTGTAAATGGTAATAGATTAAACTTTTCATATTTTGTTTCTAGGTAGGGCATTTAAAGGCATTTTAAAATGTAGAAGTCCCACGTCTTTTGTGTTTACTCATTTCTATAAGATAATGCAGCTTTTCTGATATGGAAGTTGTGGTTTGTGATATCAATCTGCTTTGTTACATTTGATACAAAAAGGAACTTGGTATGGGTTTCCATCCAACAGTGGACAGGTAGGGTATACAGATTATAATACACGTAAAGACCTGATACAGAGATACACCAGACCGATCCTCAGACCGAAAATCCAAAATATCTTCTTATAAAGCAATGTATAGTTACATAAGCTTTCAGGACCACGGTGGCCTCTTCTTCAGATGTTTTTCATCTTTTTTTCTGTTTTGGCTCAATAAGAAATATCGACTAACGCCTGCATTTTCTCTTGAGCTTATATGGTTATATATTCAAACTGTAAGATAAGTCATATTACACAATAATAAATATTTGCTCTCTGCAGCTGCACATAGTTACTGGGTGCTGGCATTGCACAAAAAAACAAAAGGGAATCTATGGCCAAAACTTTACATAGTCACAAGCCTTTTGTGGTGCATGTGTCATATATGTGTCATATATGTGTCATATATAGGTGTCATACATGTGTCAATTTACATGACTTGTTCTGTTATAATTGTGAAATATACATATAATTATTTGGACATCTGTGGAATCAAACATTGAATTCCAAAATCATGGCCGTTAATATGGAGTTAGTCCCCTATTTGCTGCTATAACATGACGGGGAAAACGCCAAATCTAACATCCCTCCCGATCCTCCCAAAAAAACCACACAGAGGCATAAGAGGAGTTATTAAGGCCAACGTGTTTAATAAAACAGAATGACAACCAGATAACCAAAATATATGATGAATAACGCCAGGAGGTCACTTGGGAGGTTTGTCCAGGGTACCATTGTCTTCATCCACGTTGGTTATCACATGCTGGGGTTCCAAGCCCAGCAGTCTATGACCAAGGTAACCCCGAGATGCCACCGACAGGGTTGGCCCCCCAGCACCAGGCCTCCCTTTTTGGGCTGGTGCAGCCTGGGCTGGCTGTCCACCTACAACCAACCCCCTGAACCTCCTGAGAACCCCCCCCCCAGGCCATACGAACACTGGAAACAGACATAATATTGTTTGCTCGCAATCCTCTTGCCCACTGCTATAAAGTCCTCAACGTCTTCTCCAGCCCCAAAGCTGGGCTAATCCATGAACATTAACCTGAGGAGATGCCATGGCACTCCCTGCCATGCTGTCCAAAGCTGTCTAAAGAATGCGGCCATCACTTGCTTTCCATTAATTGCCAGAACATCGGAGCAGAGATTTCCTTCTATTTATTCACAAAAGCAACGGCAAGGTTCTCTGATGTGGGTCGATTAGGCCTGGGTGAGGATCCCAAAGGTGATGGGGTTCGGGCTCTGTGGAGATCAATCTTAACAATCCCTTTCTGCGTGGACCAGTGTCGTACTAACACTGTAAAGGTCCTTCCTCAAACTGACGCCACCATCTTGAATCATCCTAATCTTTACAGTTGCCACTATGCAGAAAAATAGTGCCTGGCACACAGAGTTGTCCGTTGGACAGCCAGCCAGCTGGCGTGCGGCACAATCTGTCAAACGGCTTGGCAAAAGGTGGCATCCCTAGTAATGAGCGTTCCAATTAAGGGCAGTTCTCTACGATTCTCTACGATTGCAGATTACCACTGGGCCCATCAGTGGGCTGGGATCATACTGGTATACTGGTGCCAGCCCAGGGCTCTGTTACTTTTCTAATGCTTTTTGGAGAGGTTTTCCATGGTGGGTCTGGGCCACAGACAATTATACTTATCTCATGGTTTATATATAAAACATAACTTTCTAGTATAAATAATATTTAGAAACTTTTTGTTGCTTTGTTTAAAATGTGTGGTTTAATAATCTGTCTTGGATGAAGAGTACTGGGAATAATCCATATTTGGTTGGAGTCAAACTCTTAGATTTTGACCTTTTCCGTAGCGCTCATCGTAGGAGTCAGTGTTACGGATGGATCACCGGGGCATAAGTATTTTTTTCTCTGTAAAAAAAACCTTAAAAAGATGAGAAATTGTGTTTTCAAGTGGGTTTTTGACATCTACAAAGAGGAAAAAAGTGAAGATGGAATTATATTATTGATTTGCGTCTAACTCTTTCTCTTTTTATATGGGAACTCTAGTTATTGCCTTTGGGACCATAGGTTTCATTGGATGTTGGTCTTGGATTTAAAGGGTCCCAGGCAGAAGTCTCAACATATAATTCATATTAATGTACTTTAGTTTGATATGACTTTACTAAAACAAAATAAACAAATAAGAAACATACCTTATGAAGAAGCTGAAGCTCTTAAAGCAGCTGATTGGTTGTAGGAACGCAAGTAACTGGAGCTAACTGGAGGCGAGTAAACCACCCGTCAGGAGATGTGTCCTACCCTCTCCATATCAAAAAGCTGCCAAAGGGGCAAACGCTTTAATGACTTTCTGACAAAATGTCGCCCCTGACCCTCATATAGGTTATAGTCCATACCTGTACCCTGGTGATCATTACTTTTACCACTCAATGGGGTAACCCGTGGGCCATCACCTGGACCACCGATGGTCCAAAACCTCAGATTGGCAGTTCTATCCATATAGCATGACAACGCAATAACATGAACGGTATGAAAATACACAGAAGAACCACAGTGTATCTCCCTAACCGGCCATGGATCCCCCACAGGACGATGGGGTAGCTACACAGAACAGCGGGAAAGTCCTGGGAAAACCGAGACACTTTGGAAGAATACCGTCAACGTAATACAATTGTTTGGGGTTTTATGCAAAGCCATTAATTCTTTGTGTTTCTATTTTAATATCCTGATAGGAGCAAAGTTAAATATTTGCCTAATTCGAGTCACGCAATATATATATTTTTTTTTATACAATGCTAAGTATTTGCATCTGCTGGGTTTCTAGGAAACCCGCCACTGTAAATATTATCTGGTTTAGGAGGGTCGGGCTATTTAGTCTTGGCAGTCGGACAGCCGGTTGAACTTTGCTTACATGTTTATTCCTCAAACAGTAATAAGCATGGAAAAAAAAATGTTACTTGGAAACCAAAGTCGGATGCTTCAGAAATTGTCCGTAGTCACGTAGTCCGCGCTGCCTTATCTAGGACGATCGGATATTTTTAGTTTCCTGTTATGAAAATTTGTATGTAAAACCAAAGCTTTTTGTGTTTCTCTCTCCCTAATAATAACTTATTAAATAAAGCTAGTTATGGTAAAAGCTTTGATGGCAGCAGTTTACCTTTAAGGCAGAATAGGACCCTCCTGATCGCATATATTGTCCATTTTAATGATTATGCACCCTCTTTTTATGCCTAATAATCACATTTTCTACGTTATTGTGACTCTTAGGTCTGTAGAACACCGATGCACTCATACATTCTGAGCTCCTAAGAAAAAGGACATTGGGGAGGAAAAAAGGACAAAAGGGACTGTCCCTTATGAACAGGGATACTTCGGTATGCCACGGTGTTCTCGCTCAGCTACGAAGAGACTGCGTTTGTAATCATAACAACGTTACAAAGGTCTGCACAACAGTCTGCAGTGCCTGCAACGGTAAACAGAAAATAAACAATCCTGTATTCTCACCCCTGGCGTTAATCGCACTTAACTCCAGCAGTGCCAGGCCAACGCCTATACAGCCTAGGACTCCAGGGGCATAGGGGAAAAGTGAGGGGCTTTTTTTATTATTGAAACCAGATCTTGCTTGTTGGGGATGAGTGGGTGGCCCTGCGCCCGCCAAATGACGTATAGTGTTATATTCTTGCGGCCTGTGGTCATGCGTATCCAGACGGCGGCCACACACTGCGGGATCTGATCAGCCTCTTGCCTGGCATTATTGGTAAATATATAGCCCTATCGCCCCTAGGGCTATACCCATTGTGCCAGGTGGCCAATCTGAGCCTAGTGCAGGGTCTGACGTGGTAGCAAGGATGCTAACAAAACCCACTGGGTGTTCAAAAATGACCTTACAAAGGAATTAATCCCTGGAGAAATGTGGGGACTTCTTTATGATGTCATTAGAAGGGGTCCCATAAAACTCCCTTCTAAACTATATAACTTTTTTTTTACTCTGAATATTTTTATCAATGACCCAGGGCCAATAATAATCGGTAGTAATAGTAGAACATAGCGACATAAGATTTATTATTTAATTTATGTATGATCCTCTACCCCTGACATCAGCCATGTATTTGGTGTTCGTGCGCTCAGGATAAATCCATTTTTAAGCTATTTTTTTTAATGAATAAATCTAACTTGGGCTATACGTTTTGGAAATTTTACTAGTTCGATGCTCTAAAGATCGCCTTGATTATTAATATGAATATAATCTTTGATCAATGTAATAAAAAAGAATTCAGCAGAAATGTTGTAAGGATAAGGAAACATGTTGTTTAATATCTTTACGCAGGCTGGGGCAATCCTATCACATGTATAAATCTCAGCACCACGGCCAACAGCACATGCCTAATGCCCCAGCGGGCACTAAATAGGCATCAAAGGGGCAGAGCGTGCAGTGACATCGCACAACGTTATCAAGCATGGTGGCAACATTACATTACATGCTTACATTCATGTTTCTAGACCCCCCACGAAAGGATATGTGCGAAATGTTCTTATATAAACGAGAATACAGTGTAACTGTACAATGATACAAACTTCAAGGAACACAGAAAATATTTTTTTCGGAACACGTCAAACACCACAATTTCCTATGCGGTATGATGAGTGACATATAGGTTTTTTCAGTAAAAAAGAAAAAGGAACTAGTATTATGGGTCCAGGGGATTTTTCTGCAAAACAGATAATAAAAGAACGGTTCATAGAGAAGCTTAAGTTTGTTTTGATCTGCGGGCAATGAATTGTACATTGTGTTCTATGTTTTACTTTGTTTAACTTAACAAGGTGGCAATGATTTAATAATGGCCCCTGTTAACCGTTTGTTTAGAAGAGGGGGTGATGATTGATGGTATTGTTTTAAGGTTCTCTTTTCAAGTACCTCTAACAGGCCAGCCTTAACCTTTTGAGTGCTAGAGGAACGATCAAAGAGTCTCTCTTTAGGATGGACAGTACCTCTTTTAGTACCAAACCCCACTGTGCTTCTTTCCTCCCCGCTGCCCCCTCTTTTCTAGGAGCTCAGAACGTTTGATGGATATCGGTGTGCCATAATCTTCTACAACCCCAAAACTCACAATAATATGTAGAAGAGTCATGTAACTCCATCAAGAGTACGGTATTAACATGTGGGGGAGGATGTTGTCAGAGTGCGTGTTGGTGTATGGTGTAAGCATGAATGTGTGTTAGTGTTTGTATGTTAGTGTTTGATGTTAGCATGTGTGTATGTTTTTTTTTTAGCTATGTATGCCTATATCACACGGAAGATAAACTAACATGAAGAACATTTAGTCTGTGCCAGGAGTCTCTCTGTAAGACTAACGTCCGTGTTCAGTGCTCTCGTCTATTTTAGAGGTTTCCATTGTTAGGCATAAGTGCTTTAAGATCAACTCTTCGCTGTTATTCACACTGGACATCCTTGTTTGTCCCCCCCGTCCAACAGGGTGTAGTTATTATTCATTGCCTTTGTACGCTCCAGGAAGCCTCCTTTATTTATAAAGTAGTTAATATTTAGTTGGTAAGAGTAGTTTCATTTTGCTAAGTCCCTGTGGTGCCTCTAGGTTTAAGGGGCTAGTAAGTGACATAGCAAAGCTTGCCAAAATGTTTAAAAAGTGAATTTGCTCCTTTTTTTTTTGCCTGCTTCTGTAGCAACAACTGCAAAAGCCTTGGCAAGACCAAGCGTTGGCAGAAACATTAACGTAAATGGCAGTGGGAAGTGCATCTTTACACTACTTTCTGAGATTGGCAGACCCAGACTGGCCGCTGGGCTATTCATGAAAAGGCTTGGTGGGCGATAGGGTGGAATACTTACCAGTGGCAGATCTGGCCCTGCGGTGTCCGGCCTCCAGATGGCCTTAAAGCGCCGGGGCCACCTAGTCATCACCAGTCCGGCCCGGTGATTGGGGTTACCTGCCATTATTTGCTTGGGATGTCCATTCTTTGGCCTGGACGTTCCTGCAGGTTGGGTATTTCAGTGTGCAGCTGCTGACTAGATCCCGGCCGACACTGTGTGCGTATAGAAATGTAACGCGCGGCTGCTATTATCCAGCCGACAGCTGGCTGCCCTTAAGGGCCAGGGCCGCCTGGTAATCTCAGTTCGGCCCAGTTTGAGAACACCGTGTCTGTGAGATGCGTTGTTGTCCCACGAAGTCAGAAACGTGCGTTTATATAGTGAGTTAATACAGGACTTTACTCTATATTTCTGGGGTGTCTTTACAATGATGTAGTATCCATAATAATATCCAGTCTCACATTTTACATCAATGCAATGAAACAAATAGAGAATTGTGGAGTCATAAATACCCCTAGAAATCCACCGCTCCCTTCTGTATAGGGAATTGATTGTGTGCCAAGGGCATTTTACCTAAGCAAACAGACTCTGAAGCACCCGCCGGATTGTTGAATTGAACAGCGATGCTTCACAGACTTTTATTGAGTTAGATTTTGTTTATATTTCATGTGGTTACCATTGCATATACACTGCCGTTCAAAGGTTTGGGGGTCACTCCGCTGTTTTCAAGGAAAACAAGGGAATTTCTAGCTGTAACATAATTCAATATAAATCAAATGTGGTAAGGATGAGATACATGAGCAATATTTTCAGAAACAGAAAAGGTTTATGGTTTCTAATTGTTTCCATCGCAAAGAGGAACTCGTACCTGTGAGAACAGTGAATTAATCATTAGAGCATAAAAAACAGTCTTTATATTGGGTCAACACATTGTTTGTGGAAATCCGTACATTTGCCCACGCACAAGGGCAGAGGACGCGTTCACAAACAGAACCCATCTCATGCTTGAGATGTTTGTGACTCTGGCTATTACTATACAGTGTTTAAATTCTATGAGGATTCTATACAGCTACTGGGGTAACTAATTAGTTCACAATCATACCCGTAGACTGCAGAGGATGAGTTCAACCGGAATCCTTGATGTTAAATTCTGATGCCTTCACTGCAATTGCTGCTCACAAAAAGAGCCCCGAAATAATATAAATTCCACAGAGGACCAGGTCAGAGGCCCAAAGGAACTCGGCAGTACGAGCTAGGAGTAAAGGTAGTCGTGAGAAACTCATTTTAGGTGGGCACGCGTTGTTTCTTAACAGCACCATAAACTGCCACCCCCCAGGTGAGCCCTTCCAAGGGGAGAAGAGCTCCGACAGCTACAGTGCTTCAGGACTTTCTCCCACCATCTCTAACGTGGCCAAAGGTCTAAACCGGAGTAGCCCACAGAAGAACTATAAAACACACATATGTTCTACAACTTCTGGGTACAAATTAAGTTCATATCTAGGGGCCAATGAGTAGATTATCAATCCATAAATTAAGCTTTAAGACGGGACAGTATATGGTTATTTTCATGATAAAGTCACCTTAAAACCTGACCTGTCACAGGATAACGCATCCAGATGTTAAACACAAGCGCTAGAGTATTTCAGTCCGACGATCTCCTTTATAAACGCATTTTCCACTCTAGATTGTAAGCTTGCAAGCCGGGCTCTCTCCACCTAATATATCGGTTTGTCTTAGTCTGTCAATTCTTGTCTTGTCATATACCCCTTGAATATATATATTGTGTTAAGTGCTGCGTAAACTTTTGGCACTATATAAATAAAAGATAATAATCTACCTTTATCTGCAGGCGGTCTGTGTTTTAGTATTGTTGGGGCACAATGTGGATCTTTAGTGAAGTGCTGCTTGGCAATGGAAATGTCATGTCCTAATACTGCCATCTAGTGACAACATAACAGATTACATGTGTCGCTAAACACTCATTTACCTATCAGAAGTTAGTTTTTACGACTAAAATATTAAAATAAAATGTAAGCAAAACAGCTCAAGGTGCTTTTTATCAAGGGCTAAATAAACATAATTATTCCTCTACTAATACTGAACAGTCACTATTGCCAAAACAATAAAACTATACACTGTCTAAACAAATACATTTCAGTCCATTTATGTGCTCTAATGCATAATCTTTTGATTGGCATAGATGCACTAGTAGGAATGGTTTTGGTGATAATGAAGGCAACACTCATGTTGAGGGCTTTCCTGTTCCAAAGTGTTGTTGTGGGGAACTTGTGTGCTCGTTTCGACATGTTTTGTTGGTATGTTATCTGTTAATGTTATTTACACAGATGTCCACACTTCTGCAGATGTCACAATACTTTTTCTGAAAAAATGTCCAAAACATCAAGTGACATTAAAAACACAGCTGAAATGTTTTTTTCCTTTCCTAAACAAGTCCGTGTGCATTAACACACAATAGTATACATGCAAACAGTTTAGGACTTAATCAAGAGAAAAAGACTCCTTTATAAAATATATATATATAATTTATTCAGTATTTAAAAACCCAGCAAATACTTTAATATGTACAGTTTGGAATTTGTATTCTTTCTTAGAATATCATATTTTCAAATCGCTCACATTACATTTTCAGGAACTAACATGGAATTTCTTAATCATTTTATCGGCATTCTATACTATCGATGTTTAATGTTATAAAGAAAGCTCCAAAGTTAGAATAACCCATTACAAAAATAGTAGCACCAGCTAACAGCATATCAGGAATGAATTCCTGATTAATTCCGCTGCAGTCCATAAAGTTAATGTGTCTTATAAACTAACGTGGACATTTTAAATGTTGATCTCGCTTGTAGTTCACTTTCCTGTGGCTTTCACGCCTTTCAGTCGACAGGTTCTGTACTCCTCCCTGCTGGCCACGGATGTCTGAGCCAATTCATCATCTTCTGGATGACTATAAAAGTTAAAAAAGGTATTTAACTTTAACATGTAGCTTGGTCTCTTGTTTATGACATCACCCTCTAAGTAGCTTAATATACTGAAAACCGTTTAATTCTCTGATGGTTCGACATTGTGATATCATCAACACAGGACCAAAGTGAACAGTGACTATAGATACTCTCTTGCCGTTTTTGGTAAAATAACTGATCATTTCTTTTCTGTTTCATATGTCCACATACTAAAAGCATTGCTTAGGTAACATAACCACATCATTTAAAAAAAAAATATATATATATATATCCCAAACCATATAATATACCTTAGAGTAAGGACGTTGTGTATTCCAGTTTCCAGTAAAGAGAGTTCCAAGGCCTTCTTTAAAGCTTCATCTTCACTCTAATAACATTAAACGTGGAAGACAATGTGAACCACTCGAGCAATAAAATATTAACGAGAATCCATTTACAAATCGCTAATTGAATGGCAAGCTCTTGGTGCAATTTACTTACCATTTCGTTTTGGATGTCCACAAAACGCGAGTCCGGTCTTTCACGCAGTGGTATATGAATGCTTTAAGAGAAGCAAAGTGAAAATTGTATATAACTTTCAATACCAACAGTATTTCTGTGAAATAAATAAATAACCAAGTACCACTCTTTTACCTCTCCTGGGGTAAGTGCCCATTTCCAGAAGGTTGGATCTGTGCCATCCTGCATGTGGCTTTCTCTGTGGGATTATGTTGTTGGAAAAACTTCAGGGATCTATTTAGAGCAGCATGTCTGAAAACCAAACAAAAATCTGATGTTACAAAAATACCATGAGACTTAGAAATGCTATTTCCTACGGAAATAAATACATTTCTAGCCCAGTGCTGTATACAGTAATGTATGTTAGCAGTGGCAAAAACTTGGTTTTAAATTATTTTGTTCCATTTATCTGTAGACCAGGAGGTCACCATTGTTGCCAGTAATGTGATATTTTGGCTAACTTTCCCTGCTCAAGCATCATATTGAGTGGCTTGTTCATGGTAATAAAGACCGTTCCTCCATAGACTTTCATTAGTCAAGAAAGCCTGGCCGTAGTTGTAGATTGTGCAAAGATAACAGAGTCAGAACACATACAGACGACTAATATGCAGCTGTCTGAAAACATTGTGCAAAAACTAGCATTTTTAAACTGATAATAAGAATGCGGTGGGAATTCACACTAAATACAGTAAGTCGATGACACACGTATCACTGCCGGCACTATAATGGCCAAGCAGACCTTACCCAGCTTTTGAGAGTAGGCGACCATTAGCCCTGCAGTCATGGTCCAAAGGATGCCTGTGAGACAGGCAGAAGTTATTGTGGCACTGGTCACATAAGACCTCCATGAGTTCTTTCTTCTTGCATCCAGGTTTTAAACAGCGGTTTGTGAAAATCTGAGTGTCAAAGGCAAAGGATTCCAGTAAAAAAACTAACAAAATTGATAAACGGTCCGAGGGGAATCTTGACATTTGGCATACCACAGCCATATGATATATTTTATAATATTTAAAATGCACTGAATGGTTAAAAGTTAAGCATAAACGCAAGCATTACTCTCCCTTTCGCCGTATTTATACAGCAAATAGTTTATTTTGAGATGGGACAAAGTGGAGAAGATAACATGCTTAAAGGGTTTTATATAGTATTTATTTAGCACAAAGTGACTTTTTTAAACTGTTCAAATTGTGAAGACAGAACACATAACTGTATCTGTTTAGGGAAGATTTGGTATTAATTGTCTTGCCAAACCAAATTACAAATAATGAAATAAAGTGTTTTTATTTAATGAAAACAAGAAAAAAAATCTACCTTTTTCTTACGAGTTGACAAGTCAGAACTGCAATTTCTGTCAATGTGACGGCCAACAGCAAGATCTGGCATTTCTCCTCGCTTAACTGGAACTGGGGCAGAGCAAAGCGGACAAACTGGAACCTGCATATTCTATTAAAAAATATGTATACAAATGTTTAGAACATATACACACACAGTATATATATATATATATTTTAACAGCCTTCCTGGCATTTCTTGAAGCATAACTGGTAAAAGGTGCATATATATTTAGGGAAAGGTGTGCTAGCCATGAAGAAAATTAGTAACAATATTAGAAAAAGCCTTTAGCTTTTTAGCCTTTAAGTGACTGACGGGAATGTGGTTAACGTGCTTTTGGATACATAGTAACTGCTATTCTCATGTGACACTGGACACGCACACGCACCTTCTTGTAGGCAGAAGCACACTTGTGCTGGTCATACGTGATGTGATCTTTGCAGAAAATGTCTTCACAGGCATCGCATTTTAAGGGAAGAAAATCTGCAAAGACGGCACAAACACACAATGAAAATACAGCCACTGACGGCAAACCAGTGCACTTAATTACTTAAAAATGCTGGAAAGTTTACAGTGGACAATATATTAGTTCTCTAATACTAATACATTCTGTATTAGTAAGGCACATAGCAAGATTTGGTTCATAGCAGAGTACCGAATAAATCTGATGACATGTGGTCTGGTTAAACTTACTATGAATTGTTGCCATTTTCATAATAATGAAGACAATAAATATAACATTTAACTAATTATATATATATACACACACACACATACATTTAAGGGCTTTTGTAACCAAGTGCACCCTTGGAAAAATCATTCCTAGTACTGCTGAATGTATAACTCCTTCTGAGAAATAATTATATTATAATTTTGCCAGGAACATTTCATTGTCATGCTACAGAAGCAGGTACTGCCAGGTTGTCATAGAAACTGAAAACTTCCTAAAAGCTTGTGTTGTTTTTATGTGATTAACCCTTCCAAGGAAAGAATACAAATATCTATTATAAGTCAACTTACGTCACATGCCAGAGAATGTTTCAGTTTTTTTGTGTGCATATTTTTAGCTTATTCTTTCATAATGCCCCTTGTTTTTATAGCAGCAAGTAGTTGTATGTGGGAAATAGGTGTGTGGCGTTACATACCAAGCTGTTTGCATGTGGACTCTGAGCAATGTTTTCCTAGATCCGGAAACTCCATTGTTCAAGATCAGCCGTGCTGACTTTCCGCTGAGTAACCTAAAAGAAACATTTAGAAGCCATCAGAGGCTACAGGAGCTCTAAATAAAGCCGTCACTAGATACAAAATGTAATGATTTGCTTTATGAGATACAAACATCATAGGAGACTTCTTATATATTAAGAAAAGTTACTATTGTAAATTCAGTCCAGTGAGAGTACACTTTAAAGCCTTCCGGTGTCATTCTGAACAAGAGACAATAATGAGTCAGAGGTTCGGATGTAATGTAAGCTTGTTTAACCTGTAATGTAAGCTTGCCCTTACCTGTTGTCTCTGTAAGTCACTGTTATGTTATATACTACATCTTATGTGCGGTTTACCCATTGTACAGCGTTACGGAATATGATGGCGCTATATAATACAATAAATAATAATAATAAGGAAAACTGGGCAGATCAGATGGCCGAATGTCTCGTGTGTCAGCAAATTCTATAGTTCTATGTCATAACATAGCAGACCCCTCTTTCTTGTTATCACCTATAGCGACCATAAAGAGTTAACGGGATGAACAAAATTCCACATCACGTTCCAGCTTTCAAAATAATGTAAATGTCATGTAAGTTCACTAAACAGTCAGTTCTGGATGTGCTAAGCTCAGCCATCATATCCAACAACAAGGAGCAAGGTCCCCCCTAATGCATACATAATGCAGCTAAACTCATGATCACGTCTTTTGAGCCAAGTCAGGGTTATTCCTATAGAAACAGCCGATCCAGGAGCACCGGACAGTGAGCCTGATCCTGCCATTAACATACTGGGGCACGTAAGGGGCAAATTCTAGGACAATGTCCTAAACAAGAAGCAATCACTATGGATACCAATAGAACGGAAACCGTCTTCATAAATGTGGTCCTTGGGCCGACCTGCCCTAGCAGCTGTCACGGTCAGTATACTCCTGTTAACCCGCCTCTGATACGAAGCCCTCTGTCTTGCCCCATGTAAACACTCACCTACTCCGTGCGGTTCTCCTGCGGCCTCCTGCCCTCCTTCCCGTTATATAACTGCCCCTCATGCTGACTCACGGTCCCGTGCTGCCGAGTCACCCTCCGGTGCTCCCTCCCACCGGGTCCCAGAACCTTCCAGGAAGATCCTAGCGCGTTGAGCGCTGTCATTCTATCTGTCGCTCGGCAATGACGTCACGAAAGTCGCCGAGTCCAACAAGCCGGAAGGGTCGCCTTGGAAACCAAAACGCTCTGTGCTGAGCGTGATTGAGACTGCAAAAATAGTTATTTAGAAATTAAAAGTCATTTATACTGTAGAGTTAATTAAATCCTCGTATAATTAGATTCACTTATAATTACGGGTACAATATAACTGTGCAATGTATGTGATTTCAAACCATAGCATGACATAATATTATATATCTATTTACTTCATAGGCACATAAGATATGGTATAACAATGCCCCTCTTTTCAGGATGTTTGCTGGGTATGAGGGTATCACAGTGCTCTACTGCCCTAAAAGTTACAATCAAGTGTAAAGAAATGGGGCAAATAAATAAATAACCCACTGTCTGTGTAATTAAATATTAAGTATTGTAAAATACTCAGGAATTTGTAAGTAGTTATTAATAATATAATAATAATAATGATGATACAAAAGGGGTGTCCTGGTTGGACCCTGGAAACATATTAATTAGATCAGGTGACATCGGTGTCACCTGGGGTGCTTACTGCATCTGATGTCACATTGCATGACCCTACTTTACTAGTGAAGTGAGTGTTGGGGTCCCTGGAGGTCTTAAACCGGCCCAGGGTTTGCAGGACACATTTGATTTTTTTACGGAAAGATTGATTAATAAAATGCCCCTTTCCCCCCGAGTTTGTAAGGATTGCTTATTGTTCTTTTGGTTTTCTTGTTAAAATAGGTTTGTTTTTTTTACCTCTGGCTACATATCCTGTATGATGTTCAATGATACTTTTTTTCCCAAAAGTCGAGAATCACATGGAGGCGACAGAGCTGTCAAATGCTCAAAATTAACTGACTTTCTCCTTAAAACCAGCTTTAATACATAGCCGCAACATTTTATTCCATATCTTGGTCCTGACATGGAAATGGTTGTTTCATGTTAAAAACATATAAAAGGACAGTCACATGGTCACCCTAATTTATGAAGCTGCCTACCAGATGCCGTAGAATCAGAGGTGACCCGAATAAATGGAATAAATACATTTTGGCAGGAAAAGAAAAGGAATTGTTGATTTGTTGGTGTGTTTATTTAGTTCCATGCACCTAATATTTCATACTTATTTCTCTATACTTTCATATAACTGGGAGAGTCGGGATTGTCTGGAGTGAAATCCTGGATCGTCATAGCTCGACAAGCCCAGGCGAGGAGCCCAGGCGAAGCTCCGAATCCTTGTCTCGGGGGAGCCAAGATGAGATAGGGTTCGACTTCAGCCCATGCCACACAACCAGCTGGCTCACCCACCTATACACTTAAATGTCATCATGAAGAACATGTCTTCAAATCTATTTGATATATATATATATATTTATATTTAAGCGGGGCTGGACTGGCGATCACGACGTGGTCCTGGCACTTTAATGTGTAATTTGTGGATCTTCCAGTAATTAAAAGAAAAGAGGGTTCTGTTCTCGCTAGCTGCTTCTACACACTCAGTATGGTATAACAAGGTAATCCATAATTATAGGTCATAAGATAATTATTTGCAATGCCACCAGATGTCACCATTTACAACCATTCAAATTACAATAGCTTTAAGTGTTAATGCAACATTATTGATTCAGAATTAATGTGCGGTGTAACTGAATATTTTTGCAGTACAGAAAAAAAAAGTCTAATCCCTAGATTTGAATTGTTGGCACACAACCGATGGCAGCTACACAACCAAATCCAGTTTTGTCTGATTGCATGTAATGAGATGCAGAAACACACCAAACGGTGAGCTATTTAAAGCTACATTACCCGTTTACTGTTTCTTCCCCAAGGCCAACATCTATTAACAACAAACATGAGAAATTCACAACCATGGCTTGCCACTAAGTGCCCTTCATTAAGGAGTGGTAGCAAAGTCAGAGCCACGGGCCGGAGGGCCGCGATGCAAGAAATTATCGAGGACAGTGCGGAAATAATGTAGAGACGATAATTCATACGCCGTAATTGCCCTCTCATTGTCTGTGGGCAACTGTGCATTGCTTTTGCTGCACCCCGTAGCAATTCGGCTTCTGGCTAGTATTATGTCAAAAAGATGAATGGCTCCTCTACCGATATGCTTTTAGCTGCGTGAAAGCCTACGTTACAAGTGTTACATTGTTTACAGCGATGGATCAATAGCCTCCAGTGTAGATCTATATACCATCACTAATTCTCTAGTGTTTACCTGCTGACATGTTATTATTTACCCATCAATTAACACTTTGGTAGATGATTTTGGATATTTTTATTGACACCTACGAGCAACCTATTTGTGGACTAATACTGACGATTCATTTCCGTTTGAGAATTCCAGGTGCTGCGCTGATTTAAGGCAAACCTCAGCGACTTTGATAGATCTCCACCATAATAGAAACTTTATATTATTTTTAATCTAATTTATATTAATAAATATATAATATTTTTTAATCTAATTTAAGGGCTGCATTATGTTACTAATTGGCCAAGATTTAAAGGTGAATTTCCACCATTTTTGTATAATAAAGCATTAAGTAATACATACTTGATCCTTTAGCTAAACCTCTGTAATTAGTTGGGTTTTTTTTTGCTTATCTTAATGTTTAATGCAAGTACTTACTTACCATGATCCTCTGGTACTTGTCCACACGACCGGGAAATAGGGATACTGGAACCTTGCACCAGTTGGGTTGTGCAGTCATGTAAATATGGATGCCACAAAAGGTGTCTGATGCTCCAATACTCAAGCTAGGTATTACCAAAAGAGACAAAATTCTGGTGTATTTTCAGCAATACATGGCTTCACGGCCAGCACTGGCCATTATGGCTGGTGAAGACCGAGCAACTAATGTCTAATAACAATTCACACACTGCAGATGTGGTGGATCATCAGTGGCCAACTTTCCACCCATCCAACCAGAAACCCATACTCATAGGACACGTTTATCTCTCACCCTGTGGGTCACTGCTGGTAATAGAAAGTAAATAAAGTAAGAAATGACCCCTGGAACATCTTTACAGTTATTTCATTGGTGGGTAGGGTTAATGAGTTAAAGAGTATGAATAGCCTTAACAAGGGTGGGTTTCGCCTAACTGTAGAAAGGCCTAGCAGCTTATGGTAAATTGCCCATTGCTGGAGAAAGGCCAGGGCAGTTCCCCAGAATCTGCATAACTCGTTGCGGTTGCTGGAGACCTCTTGGCCCAGTAACCTTTGGTGTGCTTTAGAAATACCCATAAGGCATCGGCCTGAATTGCCACTTTTAGGGGTCACCAGAGTGGGCAAAGTGGGTTTTATTTATCTGGAGCTCTGCTACCCTTTGCTCTACCCATCTTTAACAAAGATATTTCAGTGCGTTCTCCATCTTGAGCTTATTTCCGGGTATGGTAATTAACCGATTCTCTCGAGCAAGTATAACGGTTCCCCACTTAGTGATCAATAAAGCATGTGTTTATGTTTCCACCATGTAAGCCCTACAACGTTCTCTGTGGACCCTGAATAACTCAGTCGAGCCATGTATATAACATTAAATAATATGTAGGTTGAATGCACATTTCAATTTGGAAGCCTATTTAAAGTTGTGTATTGACTTTAAGAAATAATCAGTTGATTCCGCCAAGCAGACTAAATGGTTGGCAGACCTGTAGAGTAATTAAAGGTAAACTACACTATAAGGGCAAAACCCCGGGGACTGAACTTATACGGCAGAACCACTTATTCCTTATTCCTTTCAAGCATGGCTATTGGATAATATTCTTATATTCTTATAGATATATTAGTCTAAGGTGGATTCAGAATTTATCAGCTGGACGTTCTGGATTCTACCTTTTCCATCCCCTATCTTAAATTTACATCCATTGATTTTTATTTTATGAGGCCTCTCACTACATCTGCAAAACCTTTTGTTAAGTACAGTGTGCTACCTCTAAATCTTTCCCCCGTTCCTAATTTTCCGTTCTCATTCTTTTTGTATTTCGTTCAGTCTGTTTTGAGTTCCTATCACGTCAACACTCAATTATTTCAGGTTATACATGGCTGTCGCTTGATATATTTATTCATTTTTAACCTTGCCATAATTCTGTAGCCCATCTTTGAACGACTCCAGCACTGTACGCAGTAATCTAAGTCAATGTTTCTCAAAGTTTCGACCCCAGGAAGTCCGTATTCCAAGAGGACCACGTTTTCTAAATATGTTACAGAGCTTCGCATTTTCTTAATTATATTTTTCAATTTTATACAAGATTAGTTAACAAAGACAGTCATACATTTACGTCTGTGGCGGTACTGAATACCAGTTTGCTCCATACTTTTGCTTCGGTGGTAGAGCTGGGGAGTTGGTAGGGCTGGGGGCGTTGTATGCCTGGACAGAAATATAAGAAGTTTATGGGAGGGCATGCAACACAATTGTTCGATGAAAATGCATTAAAAATAGAAATTGGTAACAAACTAAAAGGAGCGTTTCCAGCATAATTGGTAAATTTGTGTAACTTTATATTGGAGTACAATCCAAACTTACATTATAAAACGTCCTGCTAACATGTTGCATATTTTTCACTTTGAACAGTGACATTTTGTATTTGTTTTTTGTTTATTTTGTTAAAGTTTCAGTGATTTTTCTTCAAGCAAAATTAGAATCAGGGTAAAAAAAACCCCAGACACTACAGCACTGAAACGTATGTCAGATACAGTAAAATAAAAAAAAGTGTTTCTGGCAGGTTTTATTTGGTATGTATTGTTATATTTTTTATCTATCATATATTATTTTTATTTTTCATACAGAGGGGGGTAATACAGAAATTGGGCCACTATGTGAATGCAGAATAAAATTCTGTTGGTTCTGACCATTAGTTTTGTTCAATGTGGCTACCATTATAACAATTGAGAGGCTAGCATGATATACATAGGACTAGCCAACATGCACATTTCTTTGTATATGGATTTTGTGCCAAATGCCTTTTTTCAGTCAAGATAATATTAAATCTTTTGTCTAACCTCTCTCCCCTGTGTGTTATCATTATCTGGTTCAAAGACATTTAAAATACTTTCCAATGCTGGCTATCGCGGTCAGAATGGAAATTATGTAAATGTGTAAATAAGGGTTTATTATTATAATTACTTCCCCTAATCTAAAAATACTTGGCCTGTGCTATGCGTTTTCTCTTATTATTTCTTGAAGAAAAATAATATATGGATCTCAAAAAGCATCATAAAAAATGCATGTAAAAAATATAAATTATATATATGTTATATATATGTATATATATATATATGTGTATATATATGTATATATATGTGTATGAAAATATTTCCAATAAGTATTCATTATAATGGATTTGTGTATAAAATAATTTTCATTATTTTATTTTCTATTCAAATGTTTGATGTATTATAATCTAAAGCTTGCTCCTTTTTAGTATCTAAAGCACCAAGTGTTTGAGATACAATATTTCTCCTTTTCTATATTTAAAGGTCTATCAATAAAGTCTATAAATAAAAAATTTTGAGCTAAAATAAAAAAATGTCATGCTTGATCATTTTCTGTAATTGTATATGATGTATATGATGTTGCTGGAGAAAGTAATATATGGATGACCCAAGGCAGGGGTAACAAATTAGAATTGTATTTAAGAATGGGTGGGGGTGTTGAAAACCATACTTTCAGTACTTTTCAATCCCCCCCCCCACTAATGATCTACTTAGTGTGATTTCATAACACCGGAGCATTGGGCTTTAATGTGATATTGGGTGTTCTGCATTCACAAACATGCTGCCCTTTGGCTATTGAGTTGGTTTAATGTAGTGGGCTAATAATTACCAGCAATACCCCACCACTAAATGGCCTCATTTAATTACCTGCCTGATTTGAGACCTGTTAGATTGACATTAGTTGAGTATTAGGCTCAGTGGCACTGATTTCTTTTCAGGACTCCTGGAAACTTGAATAGAATTTCACTGCCGGCTCTGTGGGGTTTTAACCTTTTCAGTGCCAGTGTCTCACCATGATTTGGGTAGTTAAAGCCAATAATAAAAGAGAGGAAAAGTGAGTAAGTACTAAGTAGTTCATTAATAATTGTGATTATTATTATTATTATTAGTATTATTGTTATTTAAGGATCTACTCTACTTACTTGTCCCTTCTTTTATTATTGGTTTTAAACTACCCAAATCATTTTTTATAGAGTATGATTATATAATCTGTTATTTTATTTCATGTCTGTTATAGTTTAATATTTGTCATCAAATGTAATATATTTCAGCAAGTAGCCATGTACTATAGAAGTTTCTTTGAATAGAATAATAATAATAATAATAATAATAATATAAGTATTATTATTAAATAATAACTAGAATTTAATCAGTATTGTTATTATTCGTTTTATTATCTTTATTATTTCAGAGGGACTTGTATAGTACATGGCTACTGGCTAAGAGATGTTTGAATTACCGGTAATACCGATATGTATATAATAAAGTAAATATCCCATGATGTGAATACTGTTTACCTTATTAATGGGATTAATAATGATGTGAATACTGTTTACCTTATTAATGGGATTAATAATAACCGCGCATGGAGAGAAGTGAAAGGCAATTTTGTCCTGTGCGGGAGCAGCCACCGCCTGATGTACAGAGAGCCCAGGAATGGCGGGGCGCACACCGGGACCGAGCGGCAGACAATAACGGGAAGATCACATTTCAGTGTATTGTCCGGGGAGCCCCCGGTGAGCAGGGGGTAATGGGGCAGAAGTGATCGCGGATGGCAGCAGAAGTGGCCATTGAAAAAAAGAAATGTCAGTGGAGGACAGACAAAGACAAAAACACACAGGGAAGGGACAGATGGGGCTGAAAGGGGGAGGACAATGGGAGGGAAACAATTAGGAATCGATTGAGTGGGGTACTTCATAATTCACCACTAAATCAAGGCTCACTTTCCCTTTAACGAAACAAAACTCATCTGCTAGTCGCCGACAAGTTAAGTAGCGTTGTACATTTACAGGAGTTACAATTCTAACTTATCATGCACTTAAGAAAGTATATATACTATATATTCATATATATAATATCATAATATTAAATAAAATATTTACACACATATATATATATATATGTGTAAATATTTATTTATATTATTATGAATATTATATAATGTTGTATTGATTAATTAATTATATTGTGTATTTCTAGAGACACGTTTTTCACATGAGAACATTATATGTATTATTTCATTACTAAAGACAAGGCAGAACAAACTCAGCACAGATCCCCTATTGGTTCAGTTTAATAAATCACTAATGGTCCCCTTACACATCTGAAATAAGTCAATATCCTGGTCCCTTATTCTCGATTTCAGATGATTAATTATCATTGATCATTTCTTGTGAAAAAAAAACCGGTGCATTATATTTCTCAATGTAATGTGAATTTTGATCCATATTGAAAAATAAAAATAATTAAGCCACTCACATATTAATTACTATTTTACAATACTAAATTAGTTGGGGTTTTTTTCTATTCTTTTTTGGATATTTTGATTTTTGTTCTGCCAAAGGATGTAAATGTCAGGTAATGATCATTGATTATTTGTGAGGAAATAATACAGTGCACATTTTTTCTGCAATTTGAATTTTAATGCATATAGAGAAAATAAGCAGATCACATATTAATTAATATTTAACAAAGGTAAATTATTATTATTTTTTTTGTTTATTTTGATTTTTTTTGTGCCAAACGGTGTAATTTTGCTTTCAGCCTCTAGACGGCGCAATTTCTTCTCTTTAAGTTCCAAAATTAAAAAAAAATCAGTTCTGTTTAATTTAACGTGTAAATTGAGTGGATTAAATGACTCTAAATAATTATCCACAGATCCTATAAACAGGACAACATATTTAATTAACCAGCAATATGGATTGTGAAAAGTGTTATTTTTTATGGAAGTTTTCTTATATTTGTCACAATCTTAACATAATATATCACTGTTAGTTCATATTTAAAGCTCTGTATATTTTAGACAAAGCTTTTCTTTTTTTTAAAAAAAAAAAACAAATATAGAAAATAACTATTTTAATAATAAAACTGATAATATCATTCTATGTATTTTTTCATTAAGATTTAACTTATTTTATGGGTGATGAAATATTAGAGAGGAAGAAAAATTGATAAGGTAAGTGAAAAATAAAATCCAATTTCATTATATCAATCAAATTTAATTGGCAATTTGTATAAGCAATGGCCAAGCTGGCTGTAGGTAAAACTATTACAGGGAACTGGGGTTGCTACAGAAATTTTTAGTTAGTTAATTAGTGTCTGAACTGCAGAGGAGGAAAAAAAAAGATCCTTAGATTTACTCTCTACAAAGAGAGAGGAGCATAGACAATTCATTAAGCAGGCGGCTTGTAAATTAGAGCTAAGTTAACCTGATTTTCCTTAATTAAAACATCTTTTCTCGTTTACGATGTGGATATAAGTAGATCTCTGGGGTTTTGAATTTTCTACAACAGCAGATGGTCAAGCTAGAAGCAGATAATAGTTAACGCTTTCTCCCTACCAGATCAGAACAACATGAGCCACCAACCCATTTGAGGTTTAAAATTAGTGATTACAAAGAACTGTTAACCCTATAATGTGCGAACGGCTAAATAAAAACTACAACCTATGTGTGCCGTGCACTTCATCAGGACCGAAAGCTATAGCTAATGGCCTACCGGTAAAATTACGCGAGATAAGCTAATGTTTGTTATATTGTCCTGGATGCTGTTTCTCTCGCCTTAGGGAATCCGTAAATATTCCAGTTTTGACATTCAAGGAAGGGTGCCAATAACAAAGCATTTTTTTTTAATGAAAGATAAGATATAATGAAGTTTTATGTGCTTATTACAATGCGCCATTTTTGATAGGTGTGGGAAGTGTCAGTGTTCTTATGTTGCACAAAATACCAAGGGTTATAGGTCGCAAGCAATATAGTTTTGGGAATAAGGATGAATTATGTGAATAACAGACCAAGTATTCTAACTATTCTACGTTTAGATATTCCAATACATCCCAAAAGCTCCTTAAATGCGTTCAACTTTTACCCAAATACTCAATCCTGAGATGCATAACAATGTAGCGTTCGGGGTGCACGTCGTCGGCTGCACTTACACCGTCAGGAGGCTGCTGGCCTTAAAGTGCCAGGGCCACCCGGTCAGCGCCAGTCCGGCCCTGGCAGCGCAATCACATAAATATGGATTATTTTCAATAATATGTGGCTTCACTTATTGGGTTTCTGACACCAGCGCCGCCTTGTACTTCCCCGCGGAGTCAGAAGTCTGGCACTGAAGTGTAGCGCACAATGGATTTACCCTACAATAACTATGGCACCAACAAAGAAAAAACATTGGGATTTCGCCTTTTAGATGAGTTATCTCTACTTGTGTGACGTCCCAAAAACAAAGTGCACCTCATCTCAAAGATACGTTATGCAGAACCAACTAGGCCCATTTGGAGTAGACACCTGCTGGGGTTGGTCCTTCATGATTTAAAATAAGTCACCACAACCCAACTAAAACCTCGTGGTTTCATTAATAAACCTTATAAAGCGGTCTCAATTTTTAATGTTCCACTTTAAAGTTTAAGGTGTAGTAGCCTTTTGCTTTAACCCTTACTATGCCTTGAGATCATGTTATGAGAATGACTATGTGTCTGGTGGTAGAAACTGAGCTCAGGATCAGCGAGGTTACCAACCCTGATAAAGAATTTAGAAATACATCAGTATCAATGAGCTTAATTAAATATAACGGTACAATGACACGTATATGTATGAAACCCACATTTAACAGGAATAGGAATGTATTGCATTCATAAACAGTAGCACCTTGTCTGAATTTTGGGGAATCAAGTCTTCTTTGTGTCTGTAAATATTATTTTTTGTGTTAGGATAAAATGTGTGTTTTCCCAAAATGAACTTGCTGTCTACTTGCTTGGATCACCTTACGCGGAGTAACCGTCCTGGATCAATACATCATATTCATTAGTACTTGGCCTATTCTAATAAATATGGCTTACAACCGTTTAATTGTGTGTTTTATTCATTTAATTATCTTTTCTAAACAGACTTAAACAAAGCGGTTTGCCTGTCAGCCAAAGTCCATTAGTAAAACCATCCTGTGGAAGCTCTGGGTCAGAGGTCTTCTCTGCCGAAATGATTTTGCGGTCTCAAAAGCCAATGCACATCACATATATGAGTTAAATATTGACAGGTGACATAACATAACCACTCGTATTGTTAGGGCCATGAAACAGTAGTGTCTCTGGGGAAGTTAGGGGTAAAAAAAAGCTAATTTAGTTTGTGAAAACTGCCCCTAGGAAGGTAATTGCTTACACTCAGTGTCTGTAATTAAAATGAAAATATAATTAAATCCCATATAAAAATATACATGTTTAAATTCTAAGGGGGGGTTTAAAAAAATCGATGTATTTACAAAATATAAAAACTGGGGGAAACAATTTCCTATTGCACATGCTCTTTAGAGCAAGTGGGCAGTACAACAAAAAATAAATTCCCCCATCCTGCTGTAGTAGATGGGGCAACAGGATAGCTGGTTCCGTGCCCATAGCATAGCCATCTAGTACACAGAAGATACAACTAAAAGCAAGCCGCTTGTGTTTTCTAGTAAGGGGCCAACAATTATGGATAATATATTTGAAATTTAGATAATAGAGCAGATTCCGAATGTTATTTCAGAAAGCAAATCAGCATTGATAATGTTGGGAGTAGGTTCGTCCATTAAAGACGAGGATTAGGAAGAAGGTCATGTTGGTGGCTGAAGGTTTAATTCCCTTCCTTACATAAAATGTCAGTTGATGGATCTTTCTAACTCTAAGAATGAAATTAGAGCAAACGTAAATACTATATTGACCAAATATGTACAAACCACGTTTCACTAATCAACCTTGCCGACTGGTCCATTGAACATGCACGGCATGGCATGGGCAAATCTAAGACGAGACCGAGGACTGATTAAGGCCGGAGTCTTTACAACGTAAAAACGGGCCGACTAGACGGGGCGAATGGGTCGTATCTGCCGTGATATTCCATGTTTCTACGTTTCAATGTCTACTACACATCAGTGCCTTGCACTGGATACTCTGTGCAGCTAAAATGTAACTTATTTGATGGCAATTACGTATAACTATGCCTTAAAGAACAACCTATCCAAAAATCTGTTCAGTGTTCTCTGTACGGCGTATGCACAGAGTGGCTCGAGTTTATTAAGATAGGTTGATGTAGTGTCATTTGCATCAGTAAGCAATATGGGGAGTAATTGAACCACTTTCAAGCTATTTACTTTGCAACAGTTAAAACAAAATGGCTTTAGTAGAATTTGGAAGCCATCTAATGTATAGTCTTCTAATTGGAATGGGACAGATTAGGGAGGCTGCCAAAGAAAAAAAAAATCTCATTGCTTTGAATAGGATTTTTAAATTGATAAATGCACGGAAGCGATGGTGTGTTGGGCCTTTTGGGATTACTTAGGCCTGCCTATAGCCGCCGTCCTACCGCACAGCCGGCACGATCCAGCTATTGGTTTATTAAATTAGATAATGACGGTTAAACTGTTTATTGCAAATCTGGTGCGGCTAGCACCCGCTTTATATAGATCTAAATCAAAATTTCCACTAATATACAGATGCATCGGCGCGCTGACACAACCGCAGACACCGTATTAACACACGTAGGGTACGTTGAATTCAGGGGAGGGCTATAAAGGGGGCAATTGCCCCCAGGGCAAGATTTTGAGTCCTTTCCTACATATCCCCACCAAGATGTCAAGTTTAACAATGGCTATAGGCATCATTTACACCCTGGTTGTATCCTTTCTGTGCCCCTTTTATTCAGTCCCTTTTGGGAGGCCAAGGCTGTACACATTGGGCATTGTTGTCCTGGCAGTCATTAGCCAAATGCATTGAGTCACTATCTTATTGGGTCCTCTGCTTTGGCTTGCCCCTTGGGATTAATGGTGCCATCCCCTGGTTGAGTCTGCGTTTCATATTTCTGAAGGTTTGAAGACTAACAATTTTCTTTGTGCAATTAAAGTGAAATTAATAGAAAATCAGCAGCATATTTATAAACGAAATGCTTTTTATTTATTGATTTCAAGCCAAACTGATCCCACTGCATTAAAAATGCCTACTTTATAGACTGCAATATATTGTGCAATATAAATAAAACGTTATTCTTAAAATTATTTTAATGGAAGTAATTAGATTACTTTGTGTGTATATATATATATATACACACATATATATATATATATATTTAGGGGGGGGTTTGAGGAATACCTATTTGAAATTATATAAATTCTACATTTCCATTTTAAATTCAGTACAAGTTCCAGATAAACATATACACTAAAACCGGGGTCTTTTAAACCATTAATCCAATTATTGTGGGAGAGAATGGGTTAAAGGGGTCCCCCGTTATGATGGGTGTATCTGCCACAATGATGGAGCCCTGGACATGGCTCACACTGCGTATGACATAAATCATTGGAAGTAAACTTTGCTTTATATTGATTTCAGGGTAACGTGGCCCGTATTGAATAAACGTATCAGTGTAGCTATGGTCGACATCATTTAGTGTTAACAGAAGAGAATTAAATTCCGTCCTCTGAAGAGCTTCTGAAAAATAAAAACCATGAACGTTAAAGAAATGGCATCAGGACTGGAACATTTGCTACATTACTTAAAACGAGCGTATAAAGGCAAGCACCGAGAGCAGGGGTTTACACTCCAGCTTATTATCTATTACCCCGGCATAATACCCTGTTGCCTCTGCGGCTGTAGCATAACTCACTCATATAATAGAGAGATTGGGTTTTGACAAAATTCTGATTGCTTCTATCAGTTGCTGTTGACACCGAGTCTCATCACTCTCAGCTCAACATATTCTGGTCGGACATAGTGGGAGTTGTAGTCCAAGGGATTTAGTACACAGTATCCAAATATAATATGCATCTTGATCTTCTTTCATCAACCATATCTATCTATCTATCTATCTATATAGAGATATATATATATATGTATTATTTTATATATATAACGGGATATATCGATATATAGATTAGATATATATGTATTATTTTTTTATATATATATATATATATATATAAATATATATATATATATATATATATATATAGATCTATAAAGCAAGAAATCATCTCAAACCCAGAAAATACTATTTATCAAGGTATAAATATTGGGGATTACATCGCATTATATTTGCATTACCATTTGCCCATCAAAGTACCCCAATTTTTTACACCCCATTGGTTAACATGAATCAATGAGACTGCGCTGTCTTTTTACCCAATGAGACCCCTTGCACTTGCATTTAAAAGTATATATGTATATATATATATATATATATATATATGGCTCATTTCCAATTCAAGTATTTCGGCTGCACTAAAGAATCTTAAGATTTGGTTACATTTTCTCTCTCATTGTGTTAAATTACTAAATTGAAGTTTTATAATAAGGAATAACTCAAATTGCAAACCTCTCTCAACCCCCCCCCCCCTTTTTCCATCCCCATCCTATCTAGCTGTGATTAACAGAAAAATGCAGGCAGAAGAAATGCAAATCATTTTGCACAAAGAGCTTCTCACAAATTGGCGTCACCATTTCTTAAATTATATCATTACTATATTTTGAAAATGTTAATCTGTTGAGCGGATTTCCCGGGGGAGTTTTCTAAATTAGTTCTATTTCAGAGCTGGTTTCTCTGCACAAGCACCTCTGATTTGGTGATTACAATTAGGCCTCCTGATTTGGACCTCTTCAAGCATTGATAATTTTAGGCATATTAAGCACGTTTTTTGCAAAGGTGATAAGTCACTTTTAATTGAAATGGAATTATTATTCGAATGGAACTTTGCTTATTATTATTAAAAACCTGCACTCACTTTATATTCCGTTTTTTAATGCAAGGGAAAGGGGGGAAAAAAAAGAGATTTTTGAAGGGCATCGGGGGTGTCAGGTTTGAAAGAAGTAATTTAAAACGAATTACTTATTTTTTTTTTTCTTTCTATCAGAAATGAAGTGAATTAAACTTCAAATCAATCATTTCCATGTCTCTCCTCTGCGCCTCCTTCCACTCATACTCTGACAAAATAACAATTACAGATAATTATATGGAAGGGAAAGTTTTAATTGTCGGGATTAAGAAGGATACAATTTTTCTTCTTCTGCGCTAAGGATAAGAAAGCAGTTTGGAAAACTAGTTTTCTTTTGAAGACGCAAATTCGAAAAAAAAAAAAATTTAAATTTTTTTTTTTTAAACTGGATAATGTGACTCACAATTTAGTTTAGCAGGGGATCGAATCACTTCCAACAATTAATTTGGATTTAATTCTGTAATTATCAGCAAATCGAGTAATGTGCGAGTTAATTTAGATAGTTAAAAATTAACTTGCGTGAAGTTAATTGAGTAATTAAAACCCTCAACTGCCGCCTATTAATTTGCTAATTAAAAATAAATTTGATTTTGTGTAATTTAAAGTAATATTGACATCAGTGTTGGATGGGCGATTTTTATTAGTTTATCTAGATGGGGGGGAGTATAAGGAGACACCTGCTTGTATAGTCTTTAGTGGGATCCTTAGTGGGGAGAAAAAAATAAGGCCTCGGGTTATACATGGATCTTGGGATTTAGGCGTTAGATTCTGTTACTTTGTGCTGAATTAGTTTTTTTTTGTCCTATTTGTCACAATTAATCACTTGCTTTTTGGTGTTTAAGGAAAAACAGAAGTCAAATGGAGTCATTTAAGGATATTAAACCTAATGTTTGTATAACATGTATATCCAGTGCGGCACTGATTGTCATGCATCCAAGCACACAACTGTTCTTCACATGTGACCTATACTTGATGTCTGGTTACGTTAAAGGGGAACAGTCCCGGTCTTTGCTTTTATCTTAATTAAATGTATTAATTAAAACTACCTATAGCATGTGCTTTTTCTTTGTCGATCAGTGTAATTGTTTTGGAGATTGTTTTTAAATATCCGGCATGTGGCACAAACTAGACTTGTATCCAACAGCTTTCTACCTGACCTTCTCTTCCTTCTCCTACATCATGAAAGCCTGCCTCAACCAATCAACAACAAGCAGCAACTTAACGTAAGAGAGATAAGTCAACGGGGAGAAATATTCATGCGGATCCTAAGGAAGGTCAATGGCTGCTCCCATTCTTATGGAGGTTCAAATATATATGCCTGTGCTCAGACTGGAATGGCCAAAAGTTGTCTGTTTGTGGCCCTGGAGATCTGCAGCCTGGGTTCCTGAACTTAACTGTACCTTGAAAGATATTAAACACGAAACTTTTACAATGAATTTAACCCATGTCAATTCTGCTGGCTGCTCAATAGTTTTGGAATCTGTAAAGTAAGTCAAAGACCTGTGACAACCAGTTTTTCCTTGTTAGTGGACCCTTGATACCCCATGTTTTACCCAATACAATGTTTGACACCTAGGGATTTTGGGGTCCAACAGCCTGACCAATACACTGCTATGGATCAAGTGGTAAAATATATCATTTTCCTTAACCCAGCTAAGCCAAACCAATGGGATTCCAGTCTATACAATTGTCTAGGACAGTGTAATATTATCTGATGATTGATGAGAGCCTATAAATCTCCATAATGACCAACCTCAAGAAATATCTGTTTAAGTTTCAGTAATTGCTGTACATTAAAGAATAGCTGTGAACATCATTGAATTTTGTTAAGAGTTTTGTTAATGTTATTAAAACAAATGTATACCAAGTCCAATGCCTGGTTCTATCGCTGGCAAAGCATGATGGCTGATCACACGCATCCACAATTCAGTTGAAATATTATTTTCTATTGGTAGGGATTTGGTAAAGGGGTGCAGTTTATCTTAGGACAAGTGAAGTTTCTATGACCCCACCAATTTGGTGCGGGGATGTTCCTTTTGTCCCCAGATCTCACCATTATACCTCATTCAGTGGGACTTTAGTGGGACCAGTATACTTAATAAATCAATATAATGTATAATGAATCCTGACCCTACAGGCTGACAATCTACAGGAATGTAATAACACAAAAGTTGATGTACTAAGGACGTTGTCAGAGGTGGTACCACCATTAAGTTGACTATATTGTGTATAAGCCTAAATTATTTGCCTCTCCTGTGTTTGGCATAGATGATCACAGCGTGATCAGAAAAACAAGGACTGTTTCCAAAACAAATGTAGAACAAGAGGTCATAGTGTAAATCTAGACAGTCAGATGTTTAGGTGCGATGTAAGGAATTAGAAGCAGATAAATGGAACAGCCTCCCAGCAGAAGTGGTAGAGGCTAATAAAATAATTTAAACATGCATGGGATGGACACATGGCTCCTGAATCTAAGGTAAGCCCAAGGACTGATTTAGGTCTGAGCAGATTAGATGGACCAAATGGTTCTTAAATTCTGTATCTATGTATTATTTTTGTAATACATTCAGTATCCTGCTGGTCAATAAACAAAATAAAGCTTGCTTCGTTGGCCAGGATGGAAACTGTGGACTATCACTCTCATCCTCCCATGCCGATCCCTTGGCTAAGCCTAATGGGAGTTATAGGCCAGATATCTCAGAGATTGGCAATATTTTGCAAACTACAGGTTATGTAAAAAGTATATATTTGCATGCAGGAGGCTGGGGAGGCTCCCATAAAGCTGCAGTATATCTATAATGTACATGTGCCTTTTCCTTTTCTTACACAAAAGTTTTGTTCAGAGTTCTAAGGTACAGGGGTTCTAAATGTCCTCTGCGTCCCAAAATCAGCCTAGTTTAACTTAAAACCTACTGATGCTTCAACCTGGCCTGTCTGCCTTTCTAAAGGACTATGATTCCAGGCCTGTAAAGGCCAGAGATGAATTGGTTGGAGGATAAAACCTAGCAGATTGTGATAAAAAGAAACAAGGCAAGGCAAGTAACAGTCCTGAATGCAAGTCTTGTACATCTTATTATCAAGTTAATTAAAGCCAGACTCTGACAATGTCACTGGGCTGCTAGAAAAAAAAAGGGATTTAAATGCAGTGTCTCTCAGGATTTGATGTCAAGGGCTGCTTTTCATTGAGCTGCAGTGAGTCTGTTTGCTTGGAACTGCTCTCCTGATTTAAGGAGGTGGGGGTGCATTTAAAGAAACCAATTGACAAGGAAGCAATTATTAAATTTTGATGTTCAAAAATAATAATAAGAGAGGAATGAAACCACTTGCATGATTTCTGTTTAGATTGAAAGGCACAGAAAGAGATATGAAGGCTTGCAGCTGCATCAAAGATTGTTCTAGCTTTAAAGGCAACACTCCAACTCTTGAAGAGATCTTATTAAAAAAAAAAAAAAAAAAGCTTTTTCTTGGCCTTATTTAAAAAAAAAATACACATTGAAATTCAGAAAGGCAGTTGCTATGTGGACTTGAGGTCAAGTGAGGGGCGGATTATATGCTACTTCATAATAATATTAATTAAACAATTTGCATGCTAATAAGGTAACAATTATCAGGCTTCTGTTGAAAGATACAGGTTATTACAACACGCCAATCTGAGTGCAAAGGGGTCAGCGAGTGAAAGACGAGCGAAATTTCAACTCAAATTAACATTCTGTCAGCTCCAGAAAATAGGATAAATAAAGTCGAATTAATTCTTTATAATAAAAAAAGAGAGAGATTGAGAAAGTCCCTTTTTTTCTCCTCTCTGGCTTGATTACCATTCTGTATTCAGAAACACGTTTTCCTTACATTCCACTCCAGAACATCCAACAGAAAATGAGGCAGTTATAGCTGGAGGCAAAATTTGGTCTGGAGGACACAGTTTACATTCAGTATTTATTGAGAAAGAAATTAAATTATGGTGAAAAGTGAAGCCCTTACCCCCTGACCTAAGAATTAATACCAACACCATTTTCTTATCTGTAGTTTCTTTAAATTATTTTTATTATGATGTTTATCATGTTGTTATTATTATTATTATTTATTATTATTTATTATTACTTTTATTATTGTTTCTGGTTGTTGTTTCTTTTTTTTTTTTTTTTAATTATTATTAGTTGTTGTATTGTACAGGATAAATCATTTGCATGCACAAGAAAAACCGACAGTGTAATAATGCCAAAATAAAATATAGATAAAAATGAATAAATCAAATGCATTCGGGAAAAAATTTTTTTTATATAAAAATCCCAACATCACCCAACAGTCTGTAGTATGTATTTTTATTCTAATATTAAATCGATTATTTAAAAAAATCGAATTCCTATTTAAAAAAAACACACTTTCACACATTCACATATATAAGTAATATTATATATGTATAATATATATATTTATATTATATATATGTATTATATATATATATATACATGGCCCTTTTTGCTACCTTATTAAAATAGAATTTAAAACTGAATTTCATCCAAATATGTGAAGAGCAGGTGACATATATTATTTATCCTGGTATTATCCCCTCTGTATGTTATCTTCCGATCCAATTCTGGGTCATCTGTTGTCTGGTTATCTTATGATAAGAGGGAATCTGGTTGAATATCTGATTTCAGCTTAAAAAAAGCCATCTCCCTGGATACAGAAACAGTGGGGTACATTTTACAACTCAGCCTAAAAAAGATAGGCAGACCTCTTATCCTGTTTGCAGTGTAATTGAAATATTAGCATTTCTGTAGGTTGCTTAACATTATTATTAAAATGAAAGCATAAAACACAAATAAAACACATTTATTTTTTTTCTTCACTTTTATCCCCTCCCTCCCCAAATATTGGGTAATAAATCTGCGGTATTTCTTCAGATCAAATAAAATCCAAAACCAAATGGTTATTTCTGAATTTATTTCTACAATATATCTTTGGTTACATTCTGCTATTAGCCTTAGTCTCTTCTTTTTTTTTTTAACATTTACAGCTTAACCCTTTGGTGACCAGCTAAGTATTTAAATGTCTGGGGTCTGACAGGGATCATTAGGTTTGTCCTCCTTGTTGCTGTCTTATATAAAATCCTTAAATGTGGTATTTAGTAAAAGAAAAAAAAAGGAAAGGGGAAAAAAATCTTCTTCTGCAAGGGATGTGAGGATATAGATGAGAAGCCTTGTAGTTTTAAATTCAATGTGACAGGTTTGGAAAGAAGGAATGATGAATACCCCCCCACCCCACCTCTATTATTAGATCACTCTATTTGCTGCTCAATGTCTCCCTGTAATTGGAGCAAACATCACTTTAAAGGTTCAGAGAGTAGCAGCATTTCTGCAGAAAAATCCCTACAAGCCCTGTGAATGTTTTAAAGTGAAATCTATTAGTTCTTTGGAGATGGGAGGGGAGGGGGGATGCACTTTATCCCTCCCCAGTTCTTCCAGTCTGTGTGTAGTATTTAGCTGGGTATCAATCAGATACATTAAGTTCCATTTTATCCCATCCACTCCTGGCAGCCTCCCTCCCCTCTTGTTGTGATGCAATTCTTATCACTGCCCCCCTTGTCTTGTTGTGACAGCCCTGATATTGTTTATTGAGGTGGATGTCAGGTGTAATTAGCAATCGATATGGAAAACGTTTCCTGCAAGCCACGTCTCTGACGTCATAGCCGATTAAGGTTTCTTATTGGTCCCAAATTCCCCAAGCCTGGGCTAATTATTGTGTGCTTGATGTTCATAAAGTAAAGCTCATCTGTGACTTGAAGCATGTCTCCTCCTTACTGGTCACTGCCACTGCATGCTTACTAAGGTCCTACAAGGAAGCTTGCAGCTGTGGCAGCTCTATCCCGGGAGATGATGGACAGTAGGATCCTTGATCATTCTCATGCCCAGTTTGGGGGCTCCATGAGTGGGATGGTGGGCTTTCCTTACCCCCTCAGTCATCACCATGTGTATGAGATCGCCAGCCACCAGCTGCAGTCTGCAGCAGTCCCCTTCTCCATAGACGGATTACTGAGCAGCTCCTGCTCCGCTTCTGTGGTCAATCCGACCCCTCTGCTGCCTTCTGGATGTAGCATGAACGGAGACAGCCAACAGTACAAGCTGGCAGGTAAGATAAGGGTGCACACAGCATGCAGGGGGGATCGGGAATAATGCTCCAAAAAATGGATGATAATATTTTACAGACCGGAGGGGAATGGGATGCCCTGGATTTAGGGTGAGCTACAGAACATGGATATCCCTTATATACAATCATCAAGCAGTGGGCAAGGAGAGGGATCAACGCTTTATCTACAATATATATATAGACACAAAATGTATATATATACATAGACACAATATAAATATATATATATAACACAAATGTATATATATATTATATATATTAGACGCAATATAAATATATATAGACACAAATGTATATATATACACAAATATAAATATATCTAGACACAAATGTATATATAAATACCGTATATATATAGAGAGAGAGAGACACACACACATGTATATATATAAATAGATATATGTCTGTAAAGATTTGTAGTATATGCAATGTTTGCTTTTTATAAATAAATATATGTATTACCTAAAATAATGAAATATGGGAAAAACATTTTCCATATTAATGTAATCTATAAAGACCCCACATCTCTCAGACATCACACCGAACCCTGGCTGCTCGCACACAGGCAGAATGGGGTTTAAAGGGGCATCTGACAGCTCCCAGTCACACACACACACACGTGTACATCACTGGGAAGTTGTTGTCTCAAACAAGAGAGGAATACAGGCAAACATATCTGTAAAAAGATATAGGGACTGACACTTTCAAACTATTTATTTAAAAATCGGGGGTTTAATAAATCGATGCCGATTTATTGTATTTTTCCTGAGGATTAAATAAATTAATTTACAAAGGAAATGCTGTTTAATGCGAACACACTCCCACACACATTATATACATATATATATGTGTGTCGGTGTAGTATATATTATATATATATATATAGTTACAATAGTATACTGAATCAGTATTTTTAAATTACTTGCCAGGCCTGGCTTTATTGCTTTGTTGTGGGGTCAGATAATGTAGCAGGCCCTTCTGGTGTACCTGGGGGTCTTACAAGGTGACAAGTCCTAGTCTTGTTTGTGTGAATTTGTTAGGTGCAGATCTTGTCACAAACACTAGCCGTGGGAATAGGTACAAGGAGGGCTGGAAAAGCCATTTCTCTGCAGGGGGCACATTAGTATTTTCCAAATTCACTTTCCAAACACTGAGAAGTGATCATAAAATGTCTTTGATCTGTGGGAGAAACAACATTTCAAAGCTGGATCTCTTTCCTTATATATATATCTATATATATATCTATATATATTATATATATATATATATAATAGATATATATATATATATCTACGCACACCCATGTATTTATATATTCGATACATTGTATATATTTCTACAATTATTAATTTGTTATGGTTATTTGTTACGTTGTAATTTGTTGGCTCTTAATAAATAATACTAATTATAATAATAATAATAATTGTAGATTCTGGTGATCCAGACAAGGAAAGCCCTGGGTGTAAAAGAAGACGGACAAGGACCAACTTTACTGGGTGGCAGCTGGAGGAATTAGAAAAAGCCTTCAATGAAAGTCATTATCCGGACGTCTTCATGAGAGAAGCTTTGGCATTAAGACTAGACCTAGTGGAATCAAGAGTTCAGGTAAATCGCATTCCGTATCTCTTTCTATAGAATTATTATTTTTTATATTATGATATTTTCCATCAGACCAGTCTCATATATGTATAAATGACTTCTAAATATACACCCTCCTTAAAATACAAAACAAGGGCTAATGGTGTTTTAATTAGACACAGTCTCCTTGCTGTGGTATGCCTATTTGCATTTCCATATCTCCTTTGTGTAATATGCTTCAAATGAACCCAGAGATATTATCAACAATGTTGTACAGATGTCTTGCGTTTGAATTATTACATCCAATGAATTATTTATATTTGCATGTTTATGGGAAAACAAGGGGACACAGCATAACAATGATCACTCCACAAAACAATCTAGAAAATACATAATTAATTTAAACACGTTTAATTAGTTGTAAAGACCATTTCATACATGTTTGGTATCTGTTACGATTATATATTATATTATATATATATATATATATATATATATAAATACTTTAACATACTACAATAATATATAATTCTGATTTTTAGGACAAATTACCAATTTAATTAAATTTTATCAAACATCTTTAAATGTAGTTATTGTTCTTTAGTATCTAAACTAGAGTCAAGGTGAAAATTAACTTTTTGCTGTGCTAAAATATGAAATATTTAAAATATGCTTATGCATATATATATATATTATATATATTAGAAATTAAAGGAGGGATTAACTTCATAATGTAGACCTCAAGGGTTTTGAGTTTATTATGAAGAAGTGTAGCGGAGAACATTATTCTAACATTAGCTTTGTTTCAATGTGTTTTTTTCCCTTCTGAAAATGCACTTTCCACCCCCTTCTGACCTCTTCTGGTCTCAAACTCTTTTATCCAATTTGTTCTGAGATTGTTAAGTGAAGTCAAGACCTTGGTTTCTCCTTTAATTCCATAATGAACAATTCTCAGAGGCAACACCGCCTGGAATTAGCACAAAGGAAGAAATTACAGGGGAAAAACACACAAAAAATGTAACATCAGATCTTCCAAAATAAACTGTATCGGGTACAGTGATTTTTACACCAGAATAGCAAACTAATTTTTCAATTATTATTTATTTTTAGGATACGGAGGTCTATGTGACACCAATAATTTACTAGAGGGTTAACCGTGAAGCGATTATTAAAATTCCTATTTGATCGGGCCTTTTGCAATTGTATTTTTTTTAAATATAACTTTTGTAGATCTCTGCTACATTTTAGTAAGCATTATTTGCTAGTATATCCTATTGGAAATATAAAAGGAATTATTTGCTTATACTTCTTTTATTTTTTTTGCAACCCTCCCCTAATTGTTAATCTTCGCATGCCAGTATCAAATTTCCAATTTAATTCAGAAAAGTGTGTTTTTTTCTTAAATGTTTCTCTGTTAATCTTCCATCGCTTAATTGGTACTGAATCTGCAAACTACCAGACTAATTTACCCGACACTTTTTATGGGCATTTCAGATCGTAAAAGTCATGGTAGAGGAGGAAAAAATATAAAATGTGTCAGTTCCTTTATTACATAAACATTCTGTGCTTCTCAATGCATGGATATTTATCAAATAAATGCTTTTACTCGAATATATACATATTTATATATATATATATATATATACTCGAATATATACAGATTATATATATATATATATTATATTTATTTATAAACAATGTATCCTTATATTTCAATAAAAAGACAAAGAGCGATTTTATTTGTACACAAATTAATTTTCCCATTTGCTCTTTTTAGTACTTTGAATTAATAAATGAAAAAATATACGAAATATATTTGTACACAAGGTGACAGAACGTTTGTAAATCCTTACTGTTTTGTGGAATAAGTTGTGGCATTACTTTTGTGGTTATATGATCTGTGCAGAGATGACTTTGGAAACAAAATCCGTTGAACGAAAACGAAAGAAAAAAAATAATAAAAAAACCCCAAAAAACAAAAATATAATAATGATAAATAAAGAATAGTATCTTAAAAATTATGTACAGGAAAAAAAGATTAAAAAAAATCTTTTTCCACGATATTAAAACCACTTCCTCTAACAAACCGTGTGCACCATGAATCAGAGTATCAATTAACATCACTGGGGGGGGAATAGCAACTTTATCTTGTAGGACAATGAATATAAAGCAATTGCCCAGACTATCTTAAAATATTACATTCCAAACAACACTTTCTGTGCCAGAGAGTAGCTGATCAATGAGAAGACCTCTCTCTGGCGCTGAAATGGTAAAATAAAATGAAACACGAGAGTAAATTGTCTATTTCTCGGCCAGTGCTGAATGTTAATTGATTTTCGTTATTCGGTGTGCAGGTTTGGTTCCAAAACCGTAGAGCAAAGTGGAGAAAGAAAGAGAATACAAAGAAAGGACCTGGAAGGCCTGCACATAACTCCCACCCCACCACCTGCAGTGGAGAACCCATGGACCCCGAGGAGATTGCCAGAAAGGAGCTGGAAAAAATGGAGAAGAAGAAAAGGAAGCAGGAGAAGAAGATGCTGAGGAACCAGTCTCGCCACCAGCATTCTCCCAGTATGTCTCTCCATACACCCAGCTCTGACAGTGACAGTGGCCTCTCCCAGACTCAGGACTCTTGCTCAATTGAGCCCAGCATCTCAGAAATGGGACAAAGAGACCAAACCCAATCGAGCTGTGACCAAACAGGGCAAGCCTTCTTCCAAAGCCAAAGAAACACAGGACAGAAAGACAGGGTCAGTGACAAGGACTCGCCAACAGAGGCCAACCACAACTCAGGCTTGTGCCCAAATGGTAGAGGTCCTGGATTCCAGAAGCTGAATCCTTTCAGTGTGGAAAGTCTCCTGTCTGACTCCCCACCAAAAAGAAAGACAGGTATGGACTTTCCTGGGTTATCAAGCCCCAGGACCTTGATTGGCAAGGGGCATTTTCTTCTGTATCCCATCACCCAACCTCTTGGATTCATAGTACCACAGACTGCCCTTAAAGCAAACTCTACCCAGGACATGGGCAGCCCACGACCAAAAGACTCCGTCCACGACAATAACTCGGGTCAAAGTATCTCCCCAAACAACAAACACAACATTTATTCTGGGAAAAATACGAACTCATCTTCACAGGTCAGTCTAACTGTCTGCAAGGCTGAAACCGGTTGCCATCTAGGGGTCACCACCACCAGTACTGTCCAGGCTGGCCAGGGGGACACGGCAGATGGACAGATGGACAATTCATTGACCCAACCAAAATCTCCCCTGTCCCCTGCAAGTGACAGCAAACCCAGAATCACCCCTGACTGTTCTGAGGAAACCACATCCCCTTCTAAACCTAGCATAGACTGTGAAAACATAGATTTGGACTAATCCCCCCCCCCCTCTCCACCAAAACCCCCCGTTTTTTAAAGGACTTTTCACAGACTTCAAACATTCCCAAAGGTGAACCCTCAAAATATCTAACAGTTTCTTAACCACTGCTCCCCAGACAACCTGTAGAAAAAATAGTATTTACTAATCAGGTGCAATTATTTTAGTGAGAACAACACGGTTAATTAGCAGTTTCAACTTAATAGGAGAGAAGTGTAATACTTTATCAAAACATTTCCGCAAAGGAGTAGAAAAAAAAAGCAACGGAAAATCCTCACTCTTGTAAAATGCAAAAATGTATACAAATATTTATATATGTAAAACTTTTTTTTTATAAATAAAGACGAAAACTGTGTTTCACCTCTTGTTGTTTAAAACAAAGGATACAATTGCGCATGTAACATTCTATGACATATATCTATTTTTATATATATATATATTTCTATAATGTATATATTTCTGTATATATATATATGTGTATATATATATACACATACATACACAGGCCTTGTGTGTTTATGTATATAACCTAATATTTTAGGTCGCCCTTCTATTTTTTTATTTAATTTTTTTTAAATATTTTTTTTTAGTATATGCTATTTTTATATTTTATTATTATTGGTTTTTTTATTTTTTTTATTCTTTCTATATTTTTCTTTGTATGTGTTTATTGCTTAACAAATTTATGCATTCGTGCCCCCCCACCCCCATAGCCTCTCTGACACACACACACACAAGGTTACTAGCTGCAGGCTATAGGACCGGCCCAGCTCATGCAGAGTTTTGATATGAAAGTAATTATTTTCCCGGTGGCTGCTTCAAGGGATTCAGTTTTCTTGCCCAAAGGGTTATTATACATTACCGATTTCTAGTGATATGAAATCACATAAACTTCCTACAATAATAGAATTAGCATGAAAGGCTGGGGTGTCAAATTGAAATTGGAATATAATAGCGTCAGCAGCTGTGGGAGTGTGTGTGCATATTGGATGTGAGATGGGGAATTCGTGGGGCGGAATTTTCATGAGCCTTTCTCTCTTTGTCGGGGCTCTTGTAGCTGGCTATATTAAGATAGATGTTCAATGATATCCCTCATTGTTCTGTCGCTTATATTGATGTTGTGTGTTATCAACCTATTGATCATATGTCGCCTGTAATAGGACAGGCGCAGCCAATGCCCCTTTATACAAAAGCAGAACACATTTGTCGTAATAGGGTTGTGTGTCTCCAGAGACCCTATGTGGGCTTCAGGACATCTGCACCAAAAAAAAAAAAAAAAAAAAAAAAAAAAAAAAGCAAACCTGAATTTAATAAGCACAACCCCCATTTTTTTTATTTTTTTTTAAAAAAGAGAAAATAATTAAAAAAAAATATTTCAACAATTCTTATTTTTTTTTCCACGCTCTCTAAGACAGTAAAAAAATTAAATCCCCAAGAAGGTGGATTCTCAATTATTAAAACCATTAATTCTAGCTAGGCTGTGCACAGTGGAATTATGTTTACAGCCTCGTTAAATATCCCTGATCCCTCCTGGTCATCAGTCCTTTATTTGCAAATAAATTGAAAATAATCAGACGGACAGGCTTTGCTTTTCCGTGCTGGCACAAATGAATTTTGGAGCCTGAGTCCCTTTAATAATATTTACATAATTTTCGCTCACTGACTCTGATATTTGCTCTCTAGGAGACAGAGCTTATAGGAAAGAAATAATTAGATCAAAAGAGAAAGTGAGAGAGAGGAAGGGAGAAAAATAATTCAGTAGGGATTGTCTAACAGAAATGGGGACATTTAACCGAATCCTATTTTCTTCCCCCCAAAACCCACATATATATTAGGAGATTAGGACCCCTTGCTAGGGAGAAATGGCAACATTAAGAGTTTAAAGCTAAATAGATTAGATTGGTGTTAACCTCCCCAGCGGAAAAAAAAATGTTAAAAATGTATAATATAGGGTCTTAACGTATAACACCTCTAAGCAGTTAAATAAATAAAATAAAACAAACTATTTGTCTTTATTATTTGAAATGCTAACATCAACACCAGCCACCCCCTCGAATAAACTGTACTGTATATTAAAAGATAGTAGAAAAAATGAGTGTGTAAAATGCTGAATAATTTAACTAAGGCGAACGATTTTATCTAAATGCCTTACTTTTAATCAGTTATAAAAAATAAAATAAAAATTAAGTAAATAAAATATTATTCCTAATAATTTGAGATGCTAACCTTGGCACCCGGCCATCTCCTCGACTGAACTGTATTAAAATATTCTTTAAATAAGGTGAGCAATTTGTCTACAAGCCATAACTTAAAGCGGTTTTAAAAAAAAAGAAAATTAAAAAAAATATCGTTCCTTATAATTTGAAAAGGCTAACATTAGCACCAGCAATCCCCTCGATTAAACTAAAATATAAAATAGTAGCAAAAAAAAAATAGTGTGTAAAATGCTGGTTATTTTATCTAAGATGAACAATTTGTCTAGAAGCCATAACTTGCCTCCTTTCTTCAATTTGCAGCTGTTCATTTGGGTAAGGGGGGGGGAGTGTAGACTCATGTTTAATGTATATGCAGTTTGAATGTTGAAGTATATCTGCCTTCACACTCATGTCCTTAAGGTGAAATTACAGATTTACTTAAGCAGTTTAGCTCCCTCTCTCTCTCTTTAAGAAGACCCCCCCCCCCCAAAAAAAGCAGCAGGCTGTGTGATTCTAGACAAACTATCAATCGATCTGGACCAAGGCAGCCTTTAGGAGATGTGTCCTCCATGAATCAAACCTTATGAATTCAATTTCTTCCAGGAGAAATTTTCAATTTGAACGCTGGATCATTATGGGAGAGTGTAAATTGTTTTTGCTCTATTATGCATCGGACGCCATCATTTTTCTTCCTAATTACAGAGGTGTCAGGTCGGGCTGTCATGCAAGCGCTGATTTTCAATTTAAGCGATCATCATACATTCATTTTCCCATTTGATAAATCTGCTATCTAGACGGGCTCTCCATGCCTGGAATATTAAGAGAGGAGCCGGCATAGGGCTCTGTAATGGGGAGATGTGTATGCAGTTCTAAGCGTTAGATCAGGCAGCTAATTTAGCACCTCCTGATTTTCCATCTACATTTCTCATTTCCAATTCTCTAAGGGACAGAAAAAAAAAAAAAAAGAATCAGCCCAGAGGCTGAGCTCCTATCCAGATAGAAAGAGAGGGAGAGAGAGAGAGAGGGAGAGAGAGGGGGAGAGAGAGAGAGAAAGGAGAAAAGAAAAAAAAATCAGAAAAAAAATCAGAGTTAGAGAGGGGGATAAAAGCCACCAAAACGCTTGTTTTCTATTACACAACTTCCAAATTAGGATATCAAGCTTAATTAATGCTAATTGAGTTCTTCAATACGTGTTATTTTTATTTAATAGAAACAAATTTGCACAATTAATTAGAGAGGTAATTTCAAGAGCCTCATTTACAAGACAGGCTCTTCTGCCTTAAAAAAAAAAAATTGTCTGAGTCAATTAATGGATGGGGTGTTGTGCTGGTGGTGGTGCTGGTGGTGGTGGTGGGGTGTGTATGTGTGTGTAATATGTGAGGGTGTATTTGGGAAGGGGGAAGATGGGGGTGGAGGATTTTTTTGGGGGGGGGGTTGGGGTGTGAAAGGTGCCAGGTTGGGTGGGTATATTTGAATATATAAAGGAAATGTTTGTCTGGAAGTGGGGTGATAGGCTTTTACATAAGAAGGTAAGCAAACGATGGTACCCCGGTGGACTGCAACTCTCATCACGCTCAAAGTTGAGAGAAGAGGGTAACGTTGCCTGTGCCCTTTATGTCTCCTAGTCCACCAAAGATGGAGAGCTAAGCGTTCTCTCTGTAACTTAAAAGAGTCGGAATGATAGAAAGGTATAACGGCCGTGCTGAGAGTGATGATAGTTATAACCATTAGCAGACACGGTTCTATCCGGATATCTATAACCGGCAGGGGCTATTGTTCATACCGAGAGTGATGGGAGTTATAACAATCAAGAGGCACTACGTTTCCATACGGTAGTGTATCCCAGACAAGGGTTAATATCCTTGCTGAGAGTGATACGAGTTATAATCCTCAGCAGGTACGGTCCTTTAGTGATTCAAATCACCGACAAGGGCTATTGTTTGTGTTCGGAGTGATGAAAGTTATAACGATCAACAGTCACGGTTCAATAAGGTAGCCGATCCCAGTCAAGGGGTAATATCCTAGCTGAGGGTGATAGGAGTCATAACGCTCAGCAGGCACGATCTTTTACGGATACCTATTCCCAACCAGGGCTATTGTTCATTCTAAGAGTCACGAGAGTTGTAATCATCAAGAGCCACGGTTCCATAAGGTTGCCTATATGAGGCAAGGGGTATTGTTATTGCTGAGAGTGATGAGTGTTATAACCCTCAGCAGCTACGGCTGGTGTGTCTGGCTGTTAGCTCATCGGTTTCGTTCGTTTTTAGCTGATTGTTACAAAGTAGAGGCAGAGAAGGCAGGATGAAGGCGAAGAGACATCATTACAGGAGCCCTCTCTTAGAAATAAGTACATTTTAGGCTATTTATCAAAGTCAAGGAAATAGCACACATTGCAAATTCTGCTCCATTTCCTTACTTTTGCAGCTAACAATTTTTAATAAATATAAACACCTAATATTTGACTTATATATTATTGTTTTCATCAATTGCTCATCGGCCTTTATTTTATGGTCAAAAAGTTTTTTTTTTTAATAGCCTTAATAAAGCCAATATATTTGCATTTTATTTATTGGTAATTTTGCAAAACAATTCATAGCGAGGTCATGGTGAAACTAGGGGATTCAATTATGATGTCATGAAAAAGGAGATCTTTTTATTTTAGGATTAATAGTATTTGTAGATGTACAATTGTAGGGTTTTGTGTGTCTGTGTCAATGGCAGAGAGGCAGAGGAGCTACTTGGGGTATAAATCAGGCAGACTATAAATCTAGTGTACTACAATATTGATGAGAAAATGACATGTTTTTGGGGCAAAAATAACTTCTTCTTGTGTATGACAATAACCTTTGCACTTGCTTTCAGGATATAGGACGACCAGCCCATTCCTGGTGTGTTTAAAGTGTAGATTTAACCTTACCAGGGGCTGGGGGTATTTAAAGATACTATTAATATAGACTTACCTTAAATTATAATTCATCGAAATTACCACCACAATCATTATTACATGTTTTCCTTAGTATATTAACTGAAACATGACTTGAAATATAGGTAAAATAATATTTTTAAGGACATTAGTGTGAGGTCTTAGTAAATCTTACATGGGTTGCAGCTTCAATGGTCCCTTTTAACATTATATGTACGGTATGTATTGATATCTTGGATTCATATAATAATAATAATAATAATAATAATTATTATTATTATTACTATTACTTTTTAAACCAAAAGTCTGCAGCTTCTCGGTAACCAAAGAGTTAATAAGAGTACCTTCTTGGCAAGAATGGTGACTAAATGAGACCCCCAAATATCAAGGTCCCTTTATAGATACAATGGATAAACACACTTCTTAGTGCCCCTTATGACTGGTTTGATGGCCTGCTGCTTTAAATCGGTTTAAAATGTCACTTATGGCGACCCGTTTAGGTGACAAGCTTTGTCAAGATCACTTTAAGCATCTATCTGATTCATAAAGATCAATTACAGGACTTATTCCATATGATGGCTCTAAAATGACAATTTATCCAGAGGTGGCTAAGTTTTCAGTGCAGATGATGGGTTGGAATAACAGAGCCATTGCCACTTGGAATTACTGGTTACAATAACTCCAGTGGGAAAGGGACCAGCTAATTTAGGTGGGGTAAGTGGGATACGAATTTAAAGGGCCAGTTTAAATACCTAGATCTCCCGGTCCTGTTGGAGCCCTGGTAGACGGTGTTGATAAATCGGTGTGTGCTTGTAGGAGGGTGATTTATTTTTAACCCCGAGGTGTACAAGCCCCTGACAGTTTGGATGAATTAGCCCCGGCTTGGCCGGCCTCTAATGAGAGGATATTATTTCAGCACCTCGGATAGAGCGTGAAGAATGAGAGAGGCTCATCCGGAGGGGTCACACCGATTCTCCCGGTCAACGCCACTACGTACCGAACCCGGCAGGGAGACGATACAGCTGGGGGCCCAGAGCCCGAGCATAGAGCCCCGATCCAGCTACACAGCTTTGCAATACCAGGGCCCTATATATATCTATATCTATATATCTATATATATACAGCACCGGTAACACACTTTGACCATTCCTGTATATATTATATATATATACATATATGTACAAAGTAATGTGCACATTCTCCATATTACTGTGTACTACACGATCAGATGACACACCATACAAAATGTATGCATTACAAAAGTATGTATAATAATATAATATTTCAGTGTATACATATAGTGTGTAACGTATGTACATGTGTATATATATATATATATATATATAGTAATGGTATGTATAGAATGTATATTACTTTGTCTTGCTGTGTATGTGTGTATATGTGGGTGTGTAGAAGTCATCCGTTGCATTTAATACAATTTCAATTTCACCTCACCCCAGCCAGATAATAATTTCGATGCTATAATTGTGAATTCATTTAAGCAGCCAAGTAGGTCAGGAGCTATTTTAAGGGGGCGCTATACTTCACAACCCCCACAACAGTGGCAGGTATTAGTAACTCCCTATAGACCGATGATAACAACACAGCACAACACACATACACACATTTAAACACACACACAGACACACATACAAACATTTATTTCAATACAGGAGCACTAAAGAAGCTTTGGAGAGGAAACAATTTCAGACCTGCACTAAATATCCATTTAGGAATACATGGAGGTAATTATATAATTTAAAACCCATTTAGCTATGGATATCACTACAGTAAATATGCAGACTGCTAATAAGATTTGCACAATTACTTCAGTCAAACAGGAAGAAAGTGAGATGTTTACCACTAACATATAGAACTCTCTTTTTTTAATTAGAAACTTGAAACATGGCATTAACCCCTTCAGCGCCAGAGAGCAAAAAAGGCAAAGGGTTAAATATCTATCATCTTTTTGGTCCTGAAAACACTGATGTTGAGCAACTCAACTGATGTTGAGCAACTCAACTGATGTTGGGCTGTTTAACCCTTTGTGAAACAGAGTTTAGTGGGTAAGGAAAGCCCCCTTCTCAGCTTCAAATGGTTAAGTGTAAAGGATGGGGGTTAGAACTATTGGATCATGTCTTTTCTTGGCAGGGTGAGGCTGAAATATTAACAAACAACTGTTTAATAACTGCGAATCAAACCCCTCTGGGTTCGGAAAAATGCTATCCATACCCAGGGATAGTGCAGAACATAGACAGCTTGTAAGCAAATACTGAGTGGCAGAGGTTGTGGTTAAATAATGTAACATAGAATAAAAAAAACACCACAATGTTATGAGAGTTTAAAATGACACAAACTTGCCAGGATTAGCTTCATTTCCTCAATGTATTCCTGATGGACTTTATAAATGCATGAATTTATCTTTTTAAAAAAAAAAATAAAAGCACATATACACAACACACACATATATGCATAATGTATCCCTACATATGTACATATTACTTATACATAGCGCCTCACTGCTGAATGTATCTACCCCTACATTTATTCACTAGTATATAAGGGATATATTCACAACCATGCGCTTATACACACACACCTAATCACTAATACCTCCATTTACCGAAGACGTGTGTTATTCCGGGGTTAATATATTAACTCCCACATTTGTCAACGTGCACACACATATATATGAATATATATGTATATAATATATATATATATTTATATATATATATATATATATATGTACCACAACATAAGAAAATAAATACATTCAAATTAAGGAATGTATTGTACTCTGACACATACATGTACACTAATAATAATAATAATAATATAATTAATATTATGTGAATGACACTGAAAGTTATAATATAAATAAACTTTTTAAGCCAGTTTTCTCTAGGAAAACATTCGAAAATGTGTTAAAACATACAATGTGAAACATTATATTATTCACACAGATGCACATAATGATACAATGCTGCTCTTGGACTTTGCAAAGGTTTAGTACAGATTCTCCTAAGCATTCTCAAATCACTACTGATTATTATGTACAGGGATAATTATTTATTGACACTAAATTAGTTTATTTAAGGGGGAAATGAAATTCCACATGGAAAGGGCAAAAAAACTGTAAATTGGAATTAACTATGTCTGGCCAATTATTTGCTTTGAAGGGATGGGGAGCTCTCCATTGCCTCATTAGTTGTGACTTCTAATATTTTAAAGATGATAACTCATTCTTTCCACCAGTAAAGGCAATCAGTTCTCTGCCTGCATTTCATTTAACTTTATATTCCCAACAGAAGGAGCATTATGTGTTTGCCTTAACTCTTTCTATTCCAGCAGGCACCCCTCCAGCACAACAAAGGTTAACATTTCTCTTTCACCTCAATTGCCCCTGCCATAACAAGCCTCGTGTGTTTCTATAGTCCAATAATTTTATTTTTATTAATAGTATCTTAAATCTCAATTATTATTACTACGTAATAGGGGGAGATCAGCTCTGTCGGCTATTAACAAAAGATTGACTATAAAGTCATATATACCGGTATTTAGTATTATTATTATTATTATTATTATTATTTATTATTTCGTAATAGAGGGAGATCAGGTCAGTCGCGTTTAACATAAGATTAGCTAAAAAAGTCATATATTTTATGTATTATTATTCTATTCTTAATTATTATTCTTATTATTATTATTAATTTTTTTTTATATTAGTATTATTATTAATACTACTATTATTACTATTATTATTATGTAATAGCGTTAGGTCAATCAGCATAATAATATAAGTTGCATTATAGAACCTTGCATATTACATGGAAGCACAGCCTATTTAATAAACCTTTTTAGAATAATTGAAATTTGCTGCAGAACTGCTCCAATCTGTTTATATAATTCTATGGGTGTCTTGTTGAGATAAAAGATTATCTAGAATTCTATTAAAGGAACAGCAGCCCCATTTGTAAATCCTATTTAGATACTTTCAGTAACTATCGATAATCTCATCTACACAAAAGCCTCCTGCCTACAGGCATTATCTGAAAGTTTAGAGAATTCCCTTTTTTTCATAATAAATTCACAACCTTAAAGAAAAAAAGTCCACCTGCTATTCAAGAAATGATAAAGTCAAATCTTAATACTGGACAAGACATTACATTTTATAAAAAAATATTTTAATAAATCTGTTGCTTTATGCTTTGTTTCTTTAAAAAAAATGAGTTATTTGGTGGGGTATTTAAGCACACAGTGAAATTTAACCTTTTTATGGCATAATTTAATTATTTTTGTCAATAATGTTGATGGTAATATAAATCACATGGAGGTCACCTCTCTTTGTTACTTATTGTGGGTTTTTAATAATTGATCTCCTGCTCACACTTATGCCTATCACAATTTAGAAGGAATGGTTCTTTATCCATATGTAGGGGATTTCGATATAGTAAATAATAGATTTTATAATTATAAGAACACTATCTATCTATCTATCTATCTATCTATCTATCTATCTATCTGTCTACCATTTATAATGCAAGCAACCTTGTGCTTGCATACAAGTAAGCAACTTAAATTGACAGGCTAGGTGTCTCACTTGGCAGTGAGATGTAGGAGAATTACAGTCAGAATTTTGGTGTAACATACCACTGTATACAGTAGAAGACGTGCTTTAATTCTTAGTTACATGTCACTAAATAGTGTGTTCTCTGTGTTTGCTCTGGTATTATAGCTGTCCTGGTGATGGTACATGTGTACTTCCCAATATGTACAAATGAACACAGGATCAATGACCTATAGTACATGTGCAAACACTGTTTGACATAGATAACACTGTTATATATATATATATAATATATATATATATATATATATATAAACATATATATGTTATATAACGATAGCATTTAGTGATTATAAATCCACATACATTAGCGTACTTCAACTGATTGCAATAAATTAATACATCTTTAGACATAAGAAAACAGTATATGAAGTTGGGAACTTTTTATTGAATTGTTTTCATGGACAGGTACAAAGGGGGCATATAGTTACCCCTGTTATTTTGCCCAATGAGCAATAGACTTCCAAAAGACCTCAGCTACTATAAAGTTAACTTAATGGAGCACTCCACCACTCATTTAAAATGCTCGAGTAATTTCATAGAAAGCAAACGTATTCATGTATTCTTTACTCCGGTTAGAAAATGACACTTATTTCTTATTTTCTTCTCCCCCTGGCTGCTTCTACTGAAAACAGGAAGCATACTTAAGTATGCTTCCTGCACATGCCCTGCTGCTGTCCTGTTGAAGATATTGTACAGCCAGGGTTCATAACTATCAATCTATCTATCTATCTATCTATCTATCTATCTATCTATCTATCCATCTATCTATCTATCCATTATCTATCTATCTACCTATCTATCTATCTATCTATCTATCCTATCTATCTATCTATCATCCATCTATCTATCCATATCTATCAATCTATCTATCTATCTATCTATCTATCTATCTATCTATCTATCTATCAATCTATTAATCTATCTTTCTATCATCTATCTATCTCTCTATCTCTCTATCTTTCTATCCATTATCTATCACCTGTCTATCTATCAATCTTTCTATCTATTCATTATCTATCTATCTATCTATCTATCTATCTATCTATCTATCTATCTATCTATCTATCTATCTATCCATCCATCCATCCATCCATCCATCCATCTATTCATAAACAATGGAGTTGTTGGCTGGATCCCAGTGTCTTTTTTTTATATCAGGAAATTGAGTTAGTTTTGTATACAAAAATCAATCCATGAAAATATAATTTGTCTCCAGCCTACATGTATTTGTAGTTTTTTTGGCCAAACTGTTTGAAGTCATCGGGCGAGACGCAGACTAACTACATTCAGTCGTCGTGATCAGCCATTAGTGTAATTTCACGGAATGATCTCTGAGCTGCCCCTGCTGTTATCCGTGATAGTGATGTGATTGAGTATAAAACAAACACACACGTATAATCTATTTCCAAAACAAGAACAATAAAATAGCGGAGCCTCCTTAACTAACTCCCACAAACCAAACCCCGATTTCATTCGAGTTATTAGAGAGATAGCAAGTGGCTGTCTGTAGGGCGCCTCTTTCCTACTAATTATCACCTTATGAAAAGTGTTTCATTAAGAAATTCTGCTTTTGATTAATTATCGACAGAATGCTGACCAAGAAAAAAAAATGGAATTAATCCATGACCCTTTATGAGTAACACTGGAAATTCATCACATATCCTTTTAATATTGAAACACAGCTTAGAATTTTAATAGAAAATATTGTTTTTTTTTCTCTCCCCCAAAACTCAGTCTTTATTAATGCCCCAAGGTAAGAAATAATATTGCTTTGCAGAATTCAGTCATTGTTCATTTTAAATTTATTAACCAGAATGTACTTCATCTTCAACATTTTTCTGTTTCTTTTTAATTTCTCCCAGTGTAGGAACAGAAGATTCCTTTTTAAACATTTAAGATATTAAAATTCCATATGCATATAAAAGCTACTTCGATTAAGTCAGATATAAGTGGTGCATTTGTAATTTCCCCTTCCCGGCCGCCTTACGATTTAGACTTGAAGATGATATTGAAAAGAAAATATAAATAAATCAAAGGGTGATGATTTTGTTAAGGAAAGTCGCACTCATTCAGCAAGTGTGCGCACTATTTGTTTTTAAAGTCGTAAATGTGCCTTAAAGTGAACCTACGTAACAGTTGAATATATCTATCTATCTATAAATACATCTATCTATATATACATCTATCTATATATATATATATATCTGAGATAAAGCCTTCATTGAGTATACCACTGAAAGTAATATAACTATTAAATATTTGTCAATGGTTCATTTTTTAAGTTATTTAGTTAGATTTTTTTCCAGCCATAGCCAGGCACATTAGCAAACAGGGGAGAGGACGCCATATTGCCCTGAGTTCAAGCTTCGGGTGACGTCCTCTTCCCCGGGTTGAGCATTGGGAGAGGACGTCACCGCAAGCACTGCCGATCTGGTGAAAGTTCCCTTCGGATTATGTCCGTGGAGATTTGGATGAAGATAGAAGAATAAAGGAGGGAGGAGGTAAAAGATAGAAGACAGAAGATGAAGCCAGTGGTCGTCAGAAAGGTAGGGAAACAGAGAACGTGAAAGAGTAAATGAGAATAAGAGTGTGAGAGCCAATTGTGGGCCCACATATGTGGACGAAAATTCAAAGCTTTTCACTTCTGGCCTCAATTGTAGGAATTGTCGAATTTACCAAAATTTGGTACATTTCTTTCCTCTGAAGATTTAATCACATTAAAACAACACGGAAAGTGAAGCTTTTCTCACTTTCAATGGCAACAGCCTATTAGAGCCTGCATTTGTGTCACATGATGATTAAGCATTCCCTGCCAAATGTGAATAAGAGAAAATGTTACAGGATAAAACACTTTTTTTTCTGGTAATACTTTGGGGGATCATCTAGATTGGGATTGATGTTACTAATAGTGCATTTAGTTATAAAAGTGTTAAAATTGGTGTAGCAGAACAGCGTCTTTAACTGCGCTATGGCTTTAACTCGACTAATGGCTGATATCGGGGGTGCCGTATTACCCCGAGCCTGTGCTAAAATATCCATTACTCTCTCAAGCAATCCGAGGCCAGCGTCTAATGAATGAAAACGTGTGAAATCCTTTTTTTCTGTTACAGTCCAGTTAATGATGTTTTCATATGTGAAGTGGATGTGTCCTGTACTAACCCGATCAGCGTCTGAACCCTTTATATTATAATATAGTCTTCCTATAATACAGTTTTTTTTCCTCCTGCCTTGTAAAAAGGACATTTCACTTCAATTATACTGTTAGTGGTCATCATGCGCGAATGATGCAGGACATGAATTGAAAATACCACTTGTTCACAGCGAAATTGCTTTTTATTTCTCCCGGAGTCAATGTAGTGCCCCATTTCACGGCAACAAAATACAGCGTATTACTTTTTAAAATACTATGAAATATGAGGTCCCTTTGTAAAAGCTATTTTGGTGAATTCAATTTTCAATGAATTTTGAGAATTTCATGACCTGTTTTCTTTGGTAATGGTTACATTTTTTTTTGTCTGCTTAATCCAGAGCTGAGTTGGGTGAATGTGGTCCAGGTTCTGCTGGATTACAATTCACATCATTCTTATAGAGTGCTGGGAGTTGTAGTCTTTTGGACAACATTACCTGCTCTATACAAGGTACTATGGGGGTTATCCAAAAAAGGCCAGGCTTTGAATACTAAACTGAAACATTTAAGTAAATGTTACATGCAACTGCGTGTATCTAGCCTGTGGTCACACTTACATCATTTGGCAGGGCCACTGGCCTTAAAGTGCCAGGGCCACTGAGTCACCTCCGGCCCTGAATTATGGTATAAACAGATACCTACAGAATTTTACAGAAACATAATCTTTGCACTAAACAGACGCGAACATTATAGTTTTTTATTCATGTAGAGGTAAAACCACACGATGGAATTAATAATTCCAACAAACATATCAAAAGTGGGATTTTAAGCAACAGTAATGATCACCTGTTCACAAAATTGCATTTTAAGTAAGACACACTTGTAATGTTTTATTTTGGAAATCCAAGAGTTAGCAGGAACAGGGGGTTATCTTGATCCTATTTACTGTTAAGTATTATCTGTTAATTTAGACAATTAATTCAGCTCTTTAGTGATTTAAACAAATAGCTTTTTTTCAAGTCTCTATGGCAACAACCTGATGCCACATGCTGTTTAAGCATTCCCTGAAAAATTATGAATGAGGCCAAATTTGTTGTATTACTTTAATTCTATTTATGAAAATCCATATTGTACCTGTTGGCACCTCATAATTTGCCAAACTGTCCGAGTGTTTACTGTTGTCACCGACTGACTGACTATCGTGTTATCCGGTGTTACCTGCTGTAATGATACAAGAGTATCTTATCCAAACTGAAATACTCACATCCTGACTCCTTATCATACTATCCTGGGGTACACAACAGAATGACTCAGTGTTAATCACCCAGTCGGACTCTCCCACTAATGACAGTCTATGGAGGGGACTTCATTAGCATTTCCATAACAAAACAGCTCAGTGTGGTGTTTGAGCCAGGAAAGTCACCCAAAATATCCCACCACTGACAACAATGGCCGCCTCCACGAGGTCACCTGTGCATAACCAGAGGGTTCCAGAGGGAATGCTCGTGGGACCCCATTGATCAATTAGGGTTTTAGGCAGAGAAGTTCCACAACTTGTCATAGACACCCAGTGTCCACATATGGGCACTTTACATACTCAGGCCTATGGCTGCATGCCTTTGAGACACTATTGTACTTTGTACAGCCTGCCACCAAAACGTATAGACTGCTGGTTATCTTTACGCTCATAGTATGGACACTGCTTGAGTAACATAACCCCGTTATTGAAATATCTACACTTAGCCATGCTTAGATTGCGAGTTCTTCAGACCATGAAAAAGTCCTTCTAAGCCCTTTGCCAATGTAACATTTTAAATGCTAATACGATTTTTTGTATCCACGCTAAGCAAAGCCCCCCCCATTAAATCATACCAATTAATTGAATAAAAATTCGGAAAATGTTATCTTTGACTTTCTCCCATACGCAAGTTAGCAAAGAACACATCGAAAATTTAAATTAATATGCAATTTTATTTATCGTCTTTATGAATCATTCATCACAGGAATATCCCCAGATTGGTAATTCTCTTGTCCGGATTACCATATCCAGTCGCTCGGCCCTCCTTATCTTCATGTATGGCTGCCTCCTGTTTAGCACAAAATTACATTTCTCTTTCTCAAACTCCATCACAAATGGAATATAGCAGGCATTGTTTAAAGAGATGTACTGCTTCAATTCGAGTTAGGCCGTGCAATTCACTGAGCGGAGAAGAAAAAAAAAATGAAAAAAAAAGATAGAAAACAAGGAGACGACATAAACAAGCATCCGCAGTCCGGAAAATGAACGGATTTCAAAGCTTTTCACATTTGTTTACAATAAGCGAAATCTTTCCTTGTATCGGTAAAAGCAGACTGCGGAGGATAATACACTGGTTAACATCTAATTGCATTATTATTGAGTGACTGTCTTGTTCAATAGCTATAGATCTCCGAGACAACAACAGTACAATTGATGCCAGCTTCCCAAATGAGTTAAATGGAGAGTAAATTGGACAATCGTGCTAATTTAGCAAATTGATTATTTTTCGCGTTCTCGCGTTTTTGGTGACAAAGAGCTAGCACTTTAATTGCGTTAATGCTAAGTGGGCTTTGTGTGTTTGCTTTTCGGTGCGTATATATTGACACGCGCATATTTACGCGCGCATGCAATATTGACGGCAATCAAGGCAGAACCTGGCCAAGTGGCTTAGATTTCCAAAAGCAGTCCTTACTGTGTACTCTTGTCTAGGTTTGCTGCTCTGACAGTTCTTCTAAGCTAATTTTTAGTATGACATCATTATTCTTAGTATCATATCCTGTGTAAACAGATACACCATAGATGCGCATCTGTTGCTTGTCATTAACAGACTACCTAATGTGCTTCCTGGCAAATCTACTGTAGGCTCTGTAATTCTCAATGGTGTGACCGTCCAGTGGAGTAGTGTTCTTAGAATTTTCTGCTACTACCTGAAACTCATTGAAATAGACTCATTGAAATTATGGGCGACGATGCTATCCCTAACCAATCCATAGCCTTCATGATGTGTGTCAGACTAACCGGCTTGTAATTCCGTGTCATTGTGATTTGACACGATAGATGAATGTCCTAATTTTAAACAATGGCGGAAATCAAACCTGCCATGATGGATTGGGCCAATATTGGTAATACAAAGGGTACTTTGTATTGTAACCATAGATACATTTTAATAAACTATGATAGCAGTCTATATGGCTCTCGAAGGTATTGATTCCCCCCCCAATATAATTTGCATTTACCGAAACACACAGAGAGCCGCCATCAGCTATATGGGCACCAGATTTCTTTGATTTATTGATTTATCTAAGTGTCAATGGTCTTTTTTATTCCCAGGCGGCCCTGGGCTCTGATACTCTTAGATACTGCTGAAACCATACTTTTTCTGCATGCCAATGAGAGCAGCCATCTGAAATATTTGTTGGTGGAGTTCCATGATTTTTTTCTCCTATTTGGTGAAAGCTGATTGGTGTTGGCCAAGCCCGGACTGGCCATCTGGCCCACCAAATGCCCCCTGGACCGCTTCCCAAAATGACTCCATACACTCTAGATCTATCACTCCGGTGGCAGATCAGGTGCTACAGTCTACGACCAGTGGCTGGATATGCCCTGCCAGACGTAATGTACAGCGTTTCATATCCAGCCATAGGCCATTAGGCGGCCGTCGGCCTTAAACAGGCCAAGGCTCCCCACACCGGCCCTGTTTTTGGCAAACTGTCCTTGTTTGTCTCGACAATTCTCTAATATTTAAACATGATAACAATAATCCAAGATAATCCATTTCCTAAATATTCTATTTACTTTATTTTCCCTCGTTCCTTATAGATTTTTTAAATATTTTAATATTAATTTTGTTGATTAAATATTTGCTTTCAAAAGCATGAAGTGTCCTATAATCAGGCGTATCATTATATTATCAAAACAGGGTACAGCTTATCGTAGCAAAAACTATATCGACCCCCCCCCTAAGAACCCCAAACGATTGTCGCCAATGTAAGGATTTAACTTCTTTTTAAGCAGCCCCTTTTCTAACCCCCTTTTCTATGTTCCCGTCCCTAGAAAGCTGATAGTGGGCAGAATAAACACCAGCTCTGCTTTCAGAAAGTGACTATTCAAAGCTGCTCTGCGATGACAGCTGAATTTTGATCAGCTGCACCCTGTCTTCCCTAGAAATATTAAGTTTGCAAATCCGGTTTTAAGAGTCGATTCCCAAATCCGTTTTTCTATGAAAGCGGTTGGGTGGAAATCACGAGTGGAAAAACATCAGTTATGGAAATGACTCCAGATCATATGAAGGGGAGAAATAACAGCGGCTTTAAATGGGACACTTGCTATTATACTATCAGAGATACAAATTCCAGGACTTCAATACACACGAGATACAATACGAGGTCTTAGGCTTTTTTTTTTTTTCCCTCCTCTCTCCGACTTAGTATAATACACGAGAAATGAATCCATTCTTAATGTGTATGAACCTCCCCACATATACACACAGATATCAAACCATAATAATCTTATTGCAATGTCACTCTCTAATGTACCTCGGAAAATAAAAATGACTTTTTTTTTTTATTTATTTTTTTAAAATTCCTTCCTAAATCAGGTTCATGTTTAAGCATTCACTCCGAACTGATTCGTCTAACAGACTTGGTCTATGAATATATTCCATTTCCCCCTCTTATTTATTTCGTTTTATTCATTTGCAAAGTGTTTATTTAGCTCGCTTCACGTGTAACATTTCATTTACAGTTTTGCCCCGGGCGGAAAATACAATTGCCGACAACAGAGTAACTCCTGAGAATGGCTGGAAATGAAAACCGATATCTTATAGACAAGAAGAACCAAAAATACATACATAAATTTACTCCCCAAGTCTTAAGTAGTGCGCGGAGCCCTCCAAACTGCCATAAATATCGAACTCTCATATCTAAAAAAATATGGTCCCAATTTTAAAAGTGCATCAAAGATCAAATTATATATATATATATATATATATATATATATATATATACCGTATATATATAATATATATGTCACCACCCGATAATAGAACGTTGAATATAACATTTTGATTAGAACATGACTGCTTATAAGGAATTCAAAGATTTAAATCCTGGACAATATATCCTGATATTACCAGCAGTTTATTCTTCTGAAGAATTGGACTTCAAGAGTACAATACGCTTTAATCCTATAGATTTCTCCCAAAGCCTCATTATCCTGAACGGTAAATAAATTACATTTACTAATGTACAGAAGGAAGCCAACGGAAATTAAGAGGCCCGTTTGTGTTAATGATTAGTAGCGGTTGATCCAGAAAGTTCTTGTATTGACACATGGGCTTCTCTAGGCCTTGGGCACACTCGTTCTATGTATGGTGGGCCATGAGCCACGTTGGTTCATCGATTTCCACCTTTGCCCACCCAAAACCCAAGTTGCTCACCAATGGACTTAAGTACACACAACCTATCATTGATGGGCCATTTTTAGCAGGGCATTGGGCATTATTTAACTCTTTATATCTGAAAGCCCAGTATGGTTAAATTGCTGCAAAGGATTCTGGGAAACGAATATGATTCTTACCATCCCTTTTCTCTCTGCGTTTGCCTACATTTCTACTTACAATGTGAAATAAAAAATATGTCGGCCATTTATTAGTTTGCTTCATTTCTTCCTTTGCCTTCAAGTACTTTAGGTATAAGTTTAAGAGGATGTCTGCTTTTTTCTTCTCTTTTTTTTTTTTTTGGCTCAGTGATTTCTCACGCCCTATTGAATAGAGACACATTAGCTCTGGTGAATTGTTGTGAACACAGGGAGGGACAGTTCAATGCTGGAAACAAGCATCAATAAATCTTACAGCAAGAACTCCCAACACCTGCCGCATCCACTTCAGCCAATAATTGTTTAACATGACAGTCGAAATACTCGGGAAGGTAAGTTAAATGAAATATCAACATGGGGGGATGTCTGCTTTCCTAGTATCAAACTTCGTTATCCGTGCCTTGGAGAGATGCTGTCAGCGCAATAAAAACAAGTTAAAAAAAAAAACGAAAATAAACTAAAAAGCGCAGAACGGAAAAAAAAAATATATATTTTTTTCCGCTCTCCCGTTAAAGGTACATTTGCGGCAGAGAGGCTTAAAAAGAAATTAAAAAGGCATTTTCTCTTTTTAGCTTTGTCTACGACATGGGTGGATAACCTTTTGCAATGTGGTTTGGGGGGCTTCTACTGCTCCCTATTACATTATACCATCAAGGGTTTGATAAAGATCATGTATTCTAGCCACACCCTGGTGTCTTGTGGCTTAAATGTGGGCAATAATTTTATAAAAATCTGGAACAGAAGCAGGTTATAGATTTTGATCGCCCAACTCAACAATAAGGTCCACCACCACTAGTTGGATGGAGCTGGCAGATAACCTTCCAAACGATGTATTATGATGACACTAATTTCTTCAAATTAATGAAACTTACTTAACATCCATTCCCTTTCCTCACTTCTTGCACCTTTACATAGAGGTCACCTGATATAATTTGTAATTAGTTTAGAGTGGGGGAGTTTATCAAGTGGGCATGATATATAGCAACCTACTCAGGGCGTCGTATCTTAAATATGGGCCATTGGACGTTAGTTTGGTGCAAGGAGTTTTGTTCTACAGAACCAGAGCAACATTATGTATTACACTGTATCACACACTGTATTCACAGGCTAATATCTCTGCTTAGAAGATGGGATCCACCAGAAGCTCCTTTGATATTCTAGACCCTTTCCAATTCAGTGGCATGTTGGAAGCCTCTAAACATCAATTTACCCCCACACACTGTGTGCTGTATATTCACCTGTAGGCCTTTATTTTTGTGTTCTACTTACCAACAAGGGTGTTGTCCATCAACTCATGGTTGGAAAACCTCCTGGTTTTGGTATGGTGAAATAAGATCAGAGATGACTAAAAAGGTACACTTAACAAATGTAAGAATATTATCAGGATTCATATAACATATTGGTTTTGGGTTGATTTATTACAAAAATGCCAAAAAAGTATAAGATCCGCCTTTATTCGCAGACGTTTTTCCCCCCATAGGTGCTGTCCAGTGATGTCACCGTGCTCATTTTGAATGTGATGTTCTCTGATGCCACACGCCACGCTGGAGTCATTGGAAGAGGTACGTAACATTATTATCCAGACATAGAGGAGGTTATTTATAACCTGAGTCTTCATTTAGGTGGACTCATGGGACCTATGATTTGCAATACATAATTTTTATTAAATCCTGCAGTCGTACAAGGAGCAAGACTGCGGCCTAGGAGTTTTAATTTCATAAAAATAATGAGTACCATATTTTTCATTCTATAGCCAACTTGAAGCTTTTGTTTTCTCTAGAACGTGGTCGATATAAGGGCAAAATAATATCTATTGCCATATACAATGAATCTTATATATTATATTACATAACCATAACACTTTAAATGTAAGTATTTCATATTAAAATCTATATATAATTATTAAGGGGCCACAAATGATTTAAGAGGTAAGTCTGAATATCATGTTCAATGTATTACCTCTTAAAATACTGATGATGTACCAATATGCTATTTTTTTTAAAAAAAAATACACTTTTTTAGTAGTGCTTTTGCCATCTTCCTTTCTTTATAGATCATGGAAGGGTATAAAATATAGTTTAAGGTAAGGGCTATTTATCTTTTATTTACATCTCACGGATATTTGAATGTGGTTCTTCTCTCTGTGTTATACTGTTCTTTATATTAATCTATTCCGGATGACGTTCTAAGAAGCACTACCCAGAGGCCTTTTTTATTAATGCTTATATAATTAAAATGAATATTCTATATAATAAAAAATATTCTATAAGCAGCAACATTGCACTTTGGAATCATACCAAGTATGATCGACCATTCAATAGATACTAGAGTCTTTATTTGAAACTCAATCAAGTCACCTGCAGATTTAACCGAATATATTCTGTGAGATACCATGGGAAGGAATGGTTTTAGTGGTTTGGACAAAGTTTCGGAAGTGGTCAGCCCAAGAGCGCACCTCATCAAGTTGCTTTACTAAAGTACAATTCTAGATCTTTCAAGACATCTTGTAGACTAGACTGAAAGAGCCCTTGGACCTCTTCCTTAATAACAACACAAATTGCTTTTTTTACCTAATAAATATAGACCAAAGAAACAGAGACTATATAGGTATCTGCAAAATTAATAGGAAGTAGGTTTTTTTTTCATTAAAAAAATAAAAATTCTAAAAAAGTGCTAAATTCAATACTTTTGTCCTTGCTGGAAACCTTTATAAACGTCCTTCACCAAAATATTGACACTCTTTTTTTATATACTATATACTTACATTTATATAGAACATTTTTTTTCTATATATTGTAGATAAAATAAGATGACTGAAACAGCTAAAAATAAATAAAAAAATAAATGAAAATAAATACATAAATAAATATAAAATTAATAAATATAGATGTGAAATCCAAATTTCTTTGCCACCAATTTTTCTTGATACTGGAAAGCTCCTGGGATCACAGACTGTTTTTCCGGTTTCATACAATAATGTTCATGGGTAGGTAGTTTATAGGCTTCATAACTATAATATCAGACGTACCGCTTCTTTCATCAAACATAAATTACAGCGATGGAGTGTTACTCTTGCTAACAGCGCATCCCTGGCTGGATCCTTGTGTTCTTTAACCTTTCCGATGAACTTTTATCTTTCATTTTTTTTTTCCTTAAGCCGATCTTCAATCATTCTCACTTTACCTCATTTTTGAGTTGAAAATGTATACAGAGCCCATGAAAGCACATATGGTACAAAGCAGCTGCATATTGTGGGTATGGAATTCTCCAGGGGGAAAAGGAAAAGAAAATACAACATTATATAGATTGAAAGACTGGATTTGGTTCTTTGAATAAAGTACATTTACACATAATTGATTTTTTTTTTTTTACATGTCATTCACACAATTAAAAGGTCTACGTATCAAGGCAAATCTACAACAGTATGGGCCAACAGAGATACATTTTACGGCTATCGTATTTTGTAGAAATAGCTATAACACATCGTGTGCGTCGTTTTTATTTGTAGAATCCACTAGAGATTAAAAAAATATCCACGCGAGAAGAATGGGTTACATGTTTTTTTTTATTTCTTTTTAGGTCTAAAATGTTTTATTGATTTGAAGTCATTCACTGTATTTAGTCATGTCGTATCATGTGTTTGTTACAGCGCTACCATGTCATGTAAATGTTAGTATGTGACATTTTAATAAGTAACATTGCGTTCCTTCATATACCGCCAACCCTTCGGTCTTCCAGTGTCCTTTCCTTGTCATTATCCCTCTCTGGCCTTGTCGATCTCCTTTTGATCTCAACGTCTTATTCCCTTTCTGTCCTTCTTTCCTCTCCAGAAGACCTTTGCTATGTCCTTTATAAATTCCATCTTGCCTCTTCTTTACCCTTCCCTGTCCTCCAACCAGCCCTTACCGTGTCCCTTCTTCCTCTCCAATCTGGATTCTTTTATGCTTTTCTTTGGTCACCGTCCTGGTTTCACCACGTCTGCTTTCCATTTCCATATTTTTTTCCTCCCTGCTACCCTATCTCCTATATCTGCTAGAATCCCAATTATTAAAATATTTGGAAGTTACTTTAGAATTAAATTGGAATTGGAAATTTAAAAGACTAAGATGATAAAAGTGGAGGTCCGGCTTTACTATGCCTTTAACTCCCTGTTATATGATCCTGTAGTACCGATCATAAAATGATACTTATGCTTCGAAGGTGCGACCCATCGGCTTTAAACCTTCAATGTCTCGTGTAATGTGGCCATCTTTAATAATGTGTCGTTGCTTATTAGGATGAGCGGGTAAAACTGTTAGCCGGTAGCGTCGGCCTGGCATTGTGTGCATGGTACAGCACGCAGACAGCTGCTGTTTAAGCTGGCATGATGTTGCTAAGCAACCTGAGAGGCTCATTACAAGGAACCATGCTGATTAAAAATAAGGGGCTGGAAGTAAATGAATTAATTATTTAATTAACTAATTGATGATCAACTTCTTTTTTAATTATGCACTTAATTAAAAGAAGTGTAAGTACAACCCTGCCCTTATCAACTGTGTTGATACACTGATGAGATTTTTTTTTTTAAAAACTCTCACTCGTTTCCGTGGGTAAAGCGAAGATTTTTTTTTTTAAAGGCTGTTATACAGAGGCTTGTCTGCCTTATAATACGCTGGGGTTGTAGGCCTGCTGGGCGTCTTAGACAATTAAGTTCTTTTAGAACACAATTTACTGAAATCTGGAAAAAAAAACTCATTAATTATTATTGCAACTTTTTAAATTAATAATTATTTCATACAACACGTATTACTTCAGTTACCTTTCAGCCACAACATTCATCAGGTAGTTAACATGAACACATGCTAATTGGAACTTTGGTTTTACCATAGTATAACTTTCATTTCATTTTTGAATCTCTGCCCCGAGAACGGGAACTCAGATCTGCCATCTGCCGATAGTCATGTAATATTTAGGATGACCTGCGCAAATACGGCACTAAGATTGTTCTTTATGGCAGGCGTAATGAAGTCCTCATTCAACTCACTGGCTGGATACAAGCATATGCAGCCATCGACCGCGCTTATGTCATTAAATGTCCACTGGCCTTAAAGTCATCACCAGTCCTGCTAAACAATGTTTGGATTACTAGTGATCCCTGACTATTGGCATCATGTTCTTGGGTACTGTTCATGCAGTTGTGTTGTCCTTGGGCCTCTTCTACCATGGGTGTCCATCGTAGGTGACACTTTCCCACCTCTGGAACATCCTTGACAACTGTTTTTGCCTAGGTGCACCCTTTGATTAGGGTTACCATGTTCAATATTTGACTTCCCTGGGTCTCTGTGGTTGACCATGTGAGCACAAAGGTAGCCTACAGGTCTAGCCTTCAACTCTAATAATACTATCTCTTTAGTTATGTAAGAGAATAGTTGAGGATAACAGAAGTTCCAGTTTTTACAACAACAGAAAAGCAGAACCTAATCTGCATTTATTATTCTGGGCGGTGATATTTAGATAAAATAAGTAAATAAAAATAAAAAAGGCAACTCAGTAAGAGATAAAAACAGATAAAATAACCTAGAATGGTGGCATTGTAGACATTCTGTGTGTTTGCATTTGTTTGTCTGATGCGTGATTGAATTTACAGCCAGAGCGGAGAAAACAAGTAGATTATTTCTACTCGGAACAGTATTGGCAGTTCTAAGAACTTGCTGAAGAGTAAACCAGCCTTGTTTGATTCTCGCCATGAGTCCGGTAAGAATTAAACACCTTTGTAATGTGTAGAGTCACTTTCTTTCAAGGCTAAAGTAGTCTTTAGTAATCCTGTTAACAAGACCCATGCTGGTTGTCTATGGCTTGCTAAGATACAATGGTCCTATAATTGGGTAGAACACATTGAGTACCGGAGGGGTGTGAAAGCATTGCACTGGTCTCTGGCATGGAAAGGGTACAAAGCAGAGAGTATTCTCAGCTGTTTTTGTAGACACAGGGGTAAATGCTTATAATAATATACTGCAGGGACCGAATAATACCAAAACAAGAGGGCCTTTGATACAGAAGATGTATTTGCTGGCATACACTTTTTTCTTGGCTCGAGATTAAATCCTGGTGACTATAATTTATACTTCTACATATATGTGTGAACCTCTAGCTATACTGAAAAGTACCACAAATATCCCATTAAAGGTGCATACTTTAAAGTCATGATCGCCTGTTTCATGGCATAGCGTTATTAGGAAGACACGGGCTGGCCAAGAGAATATGACCGTATTTGCCAAATGCCTGGTTTTAACTCCCAGTCTGGCTATGCCAATGGTTGGAAACATTAAGGTATATTTATTAATATTAATGAAACATTAAATACTGAAATTAACAATGTAGTGAGGGCGGTAATTTGGCAAATATTGGCCGATAGGTGTATTTATTATTTGTAGCTCACTAAGCTGAACCTATTACATTTTGGCTGCTTATTAATATATCATTAATACATACATTTCAGAGGAATCTGGGAGTTGTAGTCTTGCTGATGCTTCATGTCATAATAATTACCAACTACAGAACTACACGTTAAGAATCATTAGGAAGAAGTCAAAAGATTCTAATGTCTTCTTCTGCAACTCAGCACTTTACTGAAATCCTAAAATTTTATTTTTATAGGTCTCCAAAACAAGAAAAAACAATGCCAAAATAGGGAAAGTTGTGTTTTGCCCTTTGTATGTTGTTCCATGTCTGGAGTAGATCCATGCAAAGCGCTAGAATGTTCTTGAAATCCCAAAATAAACAATAACATGATCATTTAAAAAAAATTGGACTACAAGTATGACCATACATTCTTCCGGCTTTACATAAATCCACTCCCCAGAAACAGACTCTAAAACGTAACATACCGAGAAAGAGCCGGCATAATGAACCAATCGACTTTTCAATGCAGCCTGAAGCCTCTCATCTTTTAGCCGTACCTCGTGAGACCTTTGACTGCTGGTTTGTAATTTGATTTATTAGAGTCTTCTGATGGGAGGACGCCCCAATGGATTCCTATATACAGCGCGGGTGTATGTTCCGAGCTCCAGACAATGTAACAGTCTAGCTGAAGGTACTGGCAGACAAAGCATTAAAAAGGGGGTAGTTAGGTCTTATTGTTTTCAGGGATCAAAGAAGTATACTATATCTGCGCCAATGTCCAAACAGTAAGAGACACTACTAAATCCCGTTCTAAGCTCAAGGAGAACAGATTCAACTGTAGACATGAGCATTTGGCCATTTTTATGGTTACCAAGAACTGGAAACCATGTCTACTTTACAGGAATGGTGGTGGTGGTGCTGGTGGGGGGGCTAGAAGACAACATTAAAGTCATAGGTGTTTTCTTGTTCTTTTTCTCCTATTCTTCGGCAAAAAGCTTGGACGTAAAGGCTAAACACACATCTCTATATAGTTTTAGAATGGTTTTCACATGTTATTGAAATGTTCCCCCATATCTAGGTGTCTGGAAAACACCCTTTAACTTTTCTTACACAAAATATTGAAACCCAATCCTGTACTAAAGGGTCCCTCCAGTGCGAAATACAAAGAGCATCATGGTAACAACAGCAAGTTGGCCACTATTCTTCCTTCCCTACAGCCATTATACATGGGCCAGGTTGCTTAATGGAATATCCAGCTCTGTCTGCCATATCTCTTGGGGGTAGTCCATAGAGTAAGAGGCAAAGACGCCGGAACTAACGGTGAGGTCAGTAGTTAAATTTGGCTGTAAATATCAGGTTAGCACCATATAAAATAACTGTATTTTAGATGCTTTTCAGTAGAACAGATATGCTTTTAGCATACACATGGAGTATATTTCGGCGACATACGATACTGTGCTACAGAGATATAATCACTTTTTGACCAATAAACTCTTTAAAATAACATCTTGTAACGATAAAAGGAACAGAGAATACCTGGATAGATTTAAAACATAAATTGTAAAATATTTTCACACATTTATATATGGCTAGAAATTGGCACTAATCTGGTGATGTAAGAAAAGGGAGACTGAGTGATTTGGGTCCCAAAGCGGGACTGCCTCTCATAAACATGGAACGTTGGGAGGTATGGCTGCTTCTGTTAAACCTACTAGAGAAACCCTCTCCAAAATATATATACCCGTTTCGTACTGTATATGCCAGCCCACCATATATCACGTATCGCAGTATTTTATTTCCTAGGATATAAAACAAAAGTGTCTGATAAGCGAGCGTTAAAGAGCTTTATAAATTTATATTGAATGCAGGTTGTGATACACCTAGCTGTGTTTAAATCTGTGTTAAAACTGTAACCAATTTGATTAGAACTAAACTCCTGATGGATAGGGCTGTTCATGGAGCCGTAAATGTAAATTGTTTTTTCCTCTGGCCACTTGTGTTTTATTTGAAATTTATAAAACTTGAATGTGAACTTCTAGCTTCTGGCCTGGAGAATAACAGAGCTCCAAAGTAGTTTGTCTCCTATCAAAAGGCATTAATAATTTACTCTCTAATTAAAAGTGAGGTCAAACATTGAAAATGCCTTAACTAAACTGTTGCGGAATGATGTATTAAATTGTCACGGTATTTTTTTAATGGATGAATTGGGACTGGATGATTTATGAAATACATAGAATAGGGCCTGATTCTATACACCAATAAAGACGTACCTAATAAACTATACATGTCGACATATTATGTTATTTTTCATTATTATATTGTAAATATTTTATAATTATAGTACGTAGAATTAATTATTATTATTATTATTATTTTTATTATTTTTATTTATTTATTAGGGGACAACAATTTACTTGTTATATACATTCAAAGTGTATGACAAAACTGATTAATAACTTAAGACGGACTGAAGCAGGTAAACAGGTCCCTGCTTTTTTATTAAATGTGGCCCACAAAATGTTTCTGCTTCCCATTCCTTTGGTTGCAAACATAACCAAATTTAAAACTTTGCGCCAAAATAAAATTTGAAATAGCCACCAATATGTATTTTTTAAATACATTTTAAAAAGAAAAATGCTCATCCCAATGTTTTTTGTGAGTCATTGGTCAAAGTTGATACCTGGACTACACTATGGAATGACTCAGTCTTAGTCACCCAGCTGGATACTTATAAAAGTCTATGGAGGAAGGGAGATTTCATTAGCGTTGCCATAAAGAATCAGCTCAGTGTGGTGTTTGAGCAGTAAAGTCACCCAAAATATCACATGACTGACAAAAATGGCAGCTTTCTGGTCTGCGATAAAAGTGAGAAAATGACCAGGTTTTTGTCAATGCCGTCCTACATTACTGTGTACAGCACTGGATTTAATGCTGGAGTTGAAATTATTTTTTTTATCCATGGGGCTTCCTCTTTAAAAGCTCAGACATTTTTCCTCGTTACCGTGATCTGAGTCAGACAACTGTTACATTTTGCAACTGTTCGCAGAGCTGCCTTTATGTTATTTATTCCTGGGATAAATGGGTTCCAGAACTGAGCACATTACTCTGGGGAAGGTCTGACCAGTGATCGATAAAGTGGCATCACTAAATCTTTGTTCAGCTAATACCTTTCCTAGTACAATTCAGCCACTCGTTGCCCTCCCTGTTTCAGCTTTGCTATATTGCTTGCTAGCAGTGCATTTAAGTCATTTGAAATAATGACTCCAAGGTCCCTTACATCCATTGCCTTTGTTGTTGACTGTATAGTGCTTCTAAATGTATATTCTGTCTTGGGAGTTTTGGCTCTAAATGTGTTATTTCTCACTTATTGGCATTAAATTGTAGATACCATGTCTGTATTTATTCTCCCTAATCCACCACTGCCAGCTACGTAGGAGATTCCTGGATTCTCTTGGGTTGCGGGTTGGGGGTAGAAGCAGGAGTCCCTGTCTTGATTTTACCCTTCCAAGATATTTAAAGCTCTTCTGTTTTTACCAATAAGCTTCTCATGCATGACAAGTACAATAAAGCCCACAACCCTTGGAATCCATAAGCATAAAAATACAATGTAAAAATTAAAAATTGCTTTCTTAATGTAGTATAACATGCTGAGGCATCTAATCAACACTGAGGAAGATGAGTTGGGTGGAAACATACCCTCATTCATATCTTTTTAGAATGTTTGGAAATGTTCTACAGGATTGCAAAAAAGGAGGGCTTGAAGTAACTGTTGGAGGTTCCAGCTACAAATACTGTAAGAGCACCTTGTGGACCTTCCAAGCAATCCCCAATGCTCCCTAAAGCCATGCCATGTGGAAGACCATGAAAGGGTTCCATGTAGGACTCAAAGGACTTCTATAAGTGCAAAGTCCTATCTGGCCAAGATGTTAAATCATAGATTTCATCTCCCTCTCATATAAGAAACATGATCTAGGTGTGCATCTTGTATGTACAGTTGAGTATCTCCAATATATAGTGTTATATTGTAAATTATCATTTATTTACATACTACTTAAATTACATTTATATACCAAATGTCAAGTTTTGTTTTTTCCTCCTCTTGAATTCTTCCAGTCATTTTGAGGTAGACCAAAACATTCTGCTTATTTGTTCTTGTGAAAAAGCTAGTTCGGTTGAGTTGAATATATTTTCCAGGTGGAGAATTCAGTATAATCAGACTGCTCATAAGCAGCTTCTATGTGTGTGCTTGGTTGTCTTTTTTTTCTTTAGCTATTTATTGAGAGAGATTGCAGCTTTAAACCTTATATTAATGAACTAAAGGCACTTGAGTCTCTGTACCATCTGTGATCTCTAGAAATGGACAGAAGGGGAAGAGAGGGAGAAGCTGGAGTCAAAGCCAAGTTAACTTCTTTCCATGTTCCAAGTGCTATGTCAACACTCTCCATCTTACCCAAAATGTTCCAAACCCTTTTCCAAGCTTTTGCTCCAAAGACCTGAGTAATTAAAAAAAACATTTTTTTAATCTAAAAATGAAAATGGAAGGGATTGCAAACATACGTGCATAGATGTTTAAGAGAATGTTTAGTCAAGTTTCATTGTAATAACTACTAGCATGGACAATGCTTCAGATGGTGTACCTCTGTGCCATTTCGTCTTCTAAACTTTCATATGCATTTTGTGAAGCATACTGTCCCCTTTTTGTGGCCACTGCACCTGCATATTCAATAAGAGAGCGTGGAGGCACCGCTGAGACCTTACCTCTATGATTCTTACCTGGTCCGCTTATAAGGTGAGACATTGTATGTGGGTCTAAGGAGTAATAGCGTAACAGTTAGGAACCCTAATACCATCTCTTGGCTGCCAGGAGACTTAGATTTACTCTTACTAAAACAATGCTGACAATAATATGCCTTCCATGGATATCCTATGATCTCAGTAGTGTCCGTAACTAGGTGTCCATTGTGTATTACATTACTTGACTATTCGAAACAAAGAACACAATAATGGTCCTATGCAACTAAGTATCAGATACTTCTGATTAACATCTCGAAACATTTTACATCTTACTTGTAAAGGTAAAACTGGATGAATATCTGAGCAGATTACTCCATATCTGCTTGGTGGAGTTGGAATGGACATTAAAATATTGGACTTTAAGTGACTCCCGAGGAGATTGCTTGTGGTCTAGCAATGTCTCTGCTTTCTCACTGGCTACCTATTATTTACAGAGGGTCAATCAGATAGCACATAACTTTTAAATACAGTGTATTCAATATAACTGAAACACAAAAAAGAAAAAAAAAACATATCGTTTATTTCATGGAAATATTTCATTTGTTATTTGTATAAACAGTCCTCATTGGTGGTCCAAGCTGTATTTCAATTTATATAAAAAGAAAGGCTGGGGCTGCATTATCACTTATTTGCTCTACTTGTTTCTAGCTTTCAATAACCTCACCAAATTTATTGCTCTCAAAGTGGAAATATACCCACATTTTTCTACCCCTGTTAATAGTAATACTTTATCAGGGGTCTTAATCCTCTCACCATGGCCACCCATGTCCCTATCACAACATATAGCACTCTTGATCTAAAAATACATAAATAATTAATCTTTGTCAGTTCCAGGAGTGCAGAATAAGCCTATTATGAGACTATAATTCACATCATCCCCAACTAAAGCTGCGAAGAGTTTCACTTAGATTGTTTAACGCTATTGTTTTAATAACATAGCAACAATAGTTGGGTACAACATCCACATGCATTAATGTTATTTTTGTGTGAAGAATATATATTTTTAATAGGAATGAATATAAATTATTACCTCTGCATATTCTGATGTCACAACACTGAACTTAAAAATATGTAGTTTAGGTGTAGAATTATCCATAAAGATCTTTCTTAACATACGGTATGTCTTAAAACTTCTCATTATTCCACCTATTCAGCATTAGTATTTTTTTGTAAAACATATCAAAGAATGAAATTAATTTTAAATGGGAATTAGTTAATTAAATATCATTAAAAAAAATTAAAATAAAGAGCATTTATTTTGAGGGCACTGGAAATTTAAAAAAAATCTTATTTTTGTGGTGCTTGGGATATTTAGTTTTGCGTTATAGTAAATGAAAGAATAAATATGTAATTGAAGAACAGGATTTGTTTTAAACATACACAATTAATATTCCGCAAATATCTCTTGGTATATAATTGACTGACGTTGTTTGTTTTCATATGGTAAACAACCCAAATGGTGTCATGATAGCAACACATATCGACTTAACTCTATAAAAATAAATACCATAAAACAAGAAATAAAAAAAATGGTGCTAACTAGGGCTATAACTAATGATCGGAATAAATTACTCTGCTGTCGGGCATCAATTTGTCAAGACACTCTGCGATCCTTGGGCGGTTATGCAGAAGAAATCAGCCTTAATAACAAACCACAGTTTTTCCAGGGTGCTGAATGGATTTTGGAATTTAATAATGCTGTGTAAATTGCCTGCAAGGAGGAGGTGTGTGATCTGCTGGTTAGTGGCCTGTACATTCACAAATGTGTTTTTGGCGCAAGTTGGCAATTTGATTCGTACTCTGGCGAGACATTAAAAAGCAGCTTTAGAAAAATCCATACATTTGCAAAGTATCTATTTTTTGCGAAAAGAATTTAAAAAGTCACAAAACAATAGTGGATATTTGCAATCTTATATTAACGAGGATCTATCACATTACATATATATATATATATATATATATAATATATATATATATAATATGTAACTTTCTTTTCTTTCTTACCTTAAGTATGTATCTATAATGTAGAGCGGCCCTACCATATTTTAGAGTGCTGGAGGTGTGTGTGTATATACATGTGTGTGTGTGGTCTGCTAAAGCAATCCACGCCGGGCACAGGAAGTCAGTTACAACTTCCTGCTTGCGCTGGCATTAGGATTACGACGCAACAGCCACATGGGAAATAGAGGAACATTTAAATGAGATGCCTAACTTTGCCTATTGGTGGAGAGAGAATGTGTGATGTCAGCGATGTAAGGTATAACTCAGAACAACAAACCACCCAGGACCGTAAAAATAATAATACACATAATAGATTTTTTTAACAAGCAGGCAATGTGCATAATGTGCATATCTCGTTTGTCTGCAGAAAAGAGAATTCTGTAGGCGACATATGTATACGAGCCAATGACGAGCCGGGAGAATGATCCTCCGACCGGCATAAATTATTTGTTTACAAACAAAAGGCCGATTTGACATCTGCTGCCAACGAAGGTATCTTCTAAAGGCCAAGCCTCTAAAAATGGTCTCTTTATGCTAGTCTTGAGCCAGAGTACCAAAGCACGAGAGGCCACTCGTAATCTGCTGATGTGGCTGATGTATCCATAAGAGGCTGGCATATTTGGTTTAGCAAGAATAATAAAAATAACGTCGTGAGTGTATCAATATTAATAACATCAGCTGGCAGAAGGTCATAAAATTGTTCTTTATGCTTAGCTTCAAATAAGAATATCTACGTCGACACTGAGCTTCAAATACCAGTCGCTAAAATTATTGTAAGATTAACAAGTATTTTTAGCCTTATCTATGTCTTTTTTTTAATATAATTTTTTATGGATGTGGCAAGAAAGAGCAGAAAATAGAAAAGAAAACATTGCAGTACAACATATGTTAAACTTAGAAGTCTATATATTATAGAATAATAATATTATAATATAAGTTGTTTACTTAGCAGACTGATTTGCAAGGTGTAGGTTTCCTGGATGTAGTCCTAGTATGCTTGCTAATGTAGTATTTTTTTTCCTTAGCTATATTTTAAAGTCAATTTTTTTTGAGAAATTGATACTTTTTGGTATTTTGAGTAAGTGTGAGTTTATCGCATTGTTTCGATGTTTCTCTATATATAACTCAGCAGCTGCATATTGGGTAACATATTCTATACTTAAATTGAGAAATTACTAATGGAAAAAAAGTATGGTTTCGATTTCTTTTTGTATTTGCGTATTAGTAAAAATCTTTAAATACTTAGAGACTCATACCCTAAATGATTTATTTGTCTTTTGAGACACCGAAGCTCAGTTGTGCATCTCCAAAGCAGCTAACAGCTGGTCCTTTTTTTGGTGATTTTTCTAATAAATATCCAAAGTTTACAGCGGCTCTGGGGAAAAATAGCAGTGGAAGGACAGACTGTAGTGTTTTCCGGGGTAATTAGGCTTCTTTTCATAATTTGCAGAACAATGGGCAGCTACGTATCTCTTTCGACCAAAATTCTGATTCTATTTTGCATGATACTTCCATTGGTGGAAAGGTTCTAAATAAAATCTGGAGACCTAAGGACTACCAGGCTTTGAACTTGTAATGGGAAACTCGTTTGGGGGAAAACCTGGGTATCAGTATGAGTTTCCGTCAGTAGTCGGCAAGGTGTTCATGAACACCCGGAAATCGATAACGAAGGTAAAATGCCGTCCCATGACAAGCTCTCGTTTAAGGCTCTCCTCTCTCCCTCTCTGACATTGTTCAACGGTAATATTTTTAGATTTGCCTACAAATGACTACTTGCAGATTCTGGTGTTCTGCTGTTAGCATGACACGACTCCACTTGCAGTAATTTAGCCTTTTGACTCTATGACAAAGTAACTCTTGTGTGAGGCTATTTTCACAAATATTTCAGGGTGAAGAGGGTGAAGCAGGAAGACAGCATCTTCCATACACATAGCGAGACATTATGGCCTAGGCCCAGGGGGCAGGTGCAGGAAGGCGGCAAAACGGGGGAAGTTCCCAGAGTGCTGCTCCTCAACCGGCCAGTTACATGAAACAATATCATTTAAATATTTGCAAAATGCTTGGCTTCACAGTACATTCATTTATTTTTCTGTTTTTGTAAATGAAAAAGTTGACGGTGTCTTCCACTGCGTACAGTTGCTTTGAAAAATGTCCACAGTGCGTGTCTATCCCTAGTTTCTGTCAATGTATAAGTCGTTAGCATCAAATATGCTATGGAGCCACTTATGGCATCACGCCACAGGCTGCCCACTCTCGCTTTCATGAATGCTTCCATTGGCGTTACAATGAAGAAGACAAAAAAGTCTACCTTCTGTGATAATACCTGCAGAGACATTTCATTTAATGCAGGTGGCTTTACCTTTGTGATGTGCCCCGTCCTTATTAATATGTCCTGTCCTTTTTTTTTATAAGTTACATTGCAGGTTAATATTCACATGCTAGAACTAGAACTAGGTGGATTTGGTAAACTTCTAAGAAAATCACTAGTACAAATAACAAAGGGGTTTTTCCAAAGTAGTGTACTGTTGGTTAAAAGTAATTAACTTATAGAACCCATGGGTCTTCCTGCAGAGCTTCAACTTCATCAGGATCACTTGGGGTCAGACTAAGTTTGCCCTTCTTCAATATCCTTACACAAGTCTCACCAATGGTGCTTTAGAGTACAAGAACATCCCAATTGGAATCAACTGTTAATAAAATGTAACTCCTAGCATAGAACGGCTACACAAGCAAATATCGCCCATGATTCTTCCTGTGACCCGCAGCATACAGTATCTTACACTTCATCAGGAACACTTGGGGTCAGATTTAGTTTCCCCTTCTTCAATACCCATACCCAAGTCTCACCAATGGAGCTTCAAAGTACAAGAACATCCCAATGGGAATAAATCACGATCCTTTCTAAGGGAACCTACTATCTCTAGAGATTTGAGTCCTTCGGTCACCTTCCATCAAAAACGACATCTACAGCAGTTCTATTGTATATCCTAACCCAAAGAGCTCGTAATGCAGAGTTCAATTGCCTAATACATCGATGCATTCATTAATAAACATAGTTTATGTTCTTTTTCTTTATGAGCGCCTGATTTTGTTAATATACCGGCAATGTGTTTCGAAATCTTTTCCCAAAGTAGATCATGCATTCATTTTTTTTTTAAATTTCTTTTGTAATAATGAAAATTAGGCTACCCGTCGAAAAAAAGCCTGGTGTCAATGGGAATAGTCTTATACATTTAAATTCATTGCTCTTAAGTTTTAAGCAGTGGGAAGTAGTGGTTAACTTTTACTTTAAAGGGCATAGAAATATTGATGAATAAATTATAATACGGGATGGTAAGCTTTGTGAAATCTATTTTAACAAAACTCAAGAAAGCTTGGCTGTTTGATAATTCAGGACCAGAGATCCTCTTTTCAGCCTCCTTTGGAGCGGTAACACGGTACAATGAGGAACAATCATTATGAATTCGTTTAATATTCATTGTCAAAACAGTAATTCTTATGAAGCCATTCTACTTTTAATGCATGTGTGCCGTGAAAATTCCATAGGAATCACTCAGCAACGGATAATTGCAGAATCTTTTTTTTTTCCCCCAACGCCGTGACCACGTCTATGTCTTATCTGCTAGTCATTTTGTTATGTAAATAGCCATTCTCAAATTGCGCTGTACAATCGGGGCCAAAGCTTTGAAAAAAAAATACATTTCTCGATGTGCGTAATTTCTAGGGGGGGGGGGGGAAGGCCTTTTTTTTTTTATAAAAAGTTTGCCATCCTCGCCCGCAAACATATGCAAAGCCTCCCGCACCAATTGAAACAGTTAATGGCATTGTTTTTTTTTATACTGTTTGGAATTTAACTGCAGTAAGATGAATGCTCTCAATTATACGAGCCAGACATGTGGTATGGCATATGTGTTGATAACCTAAACAGAGATTGGAATGTACTTTGCCAGATAACCACCATTGTACAAGGGGTAGTGTATCCGCTAGAATGTAAAAGCTTGGTTTCTGGAAATCCCTACCAGAAATAATTCTGATTTAGGAAAGCCGTATAATTTAATGGGAAAAAAAAAATACCTGCCATTCTTTTCAATTTTCCAGTTTGGTCAATAATATCCTGACAAATATAGTACAAGGGGTAGTTATCCGCTAGAATGTAAAAGCTTGGTTTCTGGAGACTGAAGCTATTTTTGTAGGTAATAAACACAAATTTATTTTTCTAATCATAATTTCCCATTAAGATTAATGGCCTGGGGCAGGCTGCCAACTCTCAGCACAGGAGGAAGCCCGGGAAATGACCCAGCATTATTGGGGTCCAAAAATGTATTCATCCCAATAGGCCTTAACGAATAGTAACCAGTGAAATCCACAAACATTGGCTTTCAGGGAAATTGTTATAAAATAACAGACTTTATAGAGAGGCAGAGCGCAAAAAATGGTAGACATTGGGCAGTCACAGTGGAAATACTGCCGAAAATTCAATATACATCATATGTCATAGTTGGCTTCGTAAATAATAATAAAAAATCCATCATGTCACAAATTTATTCAGCTGTAGCAGTCCATGGAGCTTTTCCCAGCTTGACCATGATGATGAACTGGAATACTAATTGTTGCCTTTTTTTCCCTATAAAAATAGCAAAGAATATCTCCATAGTTTAAAGAAAAATAGTCTAAATCCAAGGGTGTCCAGATAAGAGCATTATGTTTACAATATGTTTAATTTGTTCCGTTTTTGGATGGAATCAAAAACTTTGAAATAAACAAAAAAAATAGTCAAACCATTTACAAATAATAATAATAACCAACGTTTTGCTTCCAGTTTTTGTGATTGGTGATGTCATGTGAGTTGTAATGTTTACAGTGTGTTGTGATGTCATGGAGCGTATATTTCGTGAATGTTTCCTCCCCGTAAATTCTGCATAGCTTCTAAAAGCATTGGCCTTCCCACACGAGACATTGTGAAAATGTAAAATGTCGCAAGGTAATTGTGAATGATCTTGTGGAAGCTTTCATTCGGGTTTACACCATAATCTTATAGTACATGTAATATTTTTACAGCGGCCATCAAATAGTCTTGCGTTGTTGGTCTGGTGGGAATCCCCATCATCTCACTTTTTATCAGATCAAATATAAGAATTATAAAAAAAAATAGCCCACATAGAAAACATGCATTCAGATATCATAATCCAATAAAAATAGTTTCCTTCCAAAAAACAACGATCCTTTTATTTTTTTATGGGCATGAGGTGTTGTGCTCATTATGTAATATGCTGTAGGTTTGGAATAATGAATCAGCCCCCTTCTGCCTCTCTGACTTCTCTGTCTGTCACTTTGTAAATCCAGAATATGCCATATGGGGACCAGGCAAAACGCGGGACCAGATAAACATGGTGACATCATGGCTGGGATAATTGTAGTAAACATTTGCCTTGTGGTTTCCCGGCTAATTTACTTGTGTTTTCCTTGGCTTCTTTGTTAGTTACGTGACAATGGCAGGAAAACCCTTTCAGAGATCCGAACTGCCTATTTATACGGCTTGGAAATGCATTGGCAGCATGTTTCTGAATACATCTTACTCAAATTATTATTATTATTATTAATAATAATAATAATCAGATACTCAGTGGGAGCTATTTATCATGGGTAATGGAAATATATATTTTAATCCGTTTACTGAATCTTTGTTCCTTAATGATGTTAATTAAGTGCTATTAAAGGTTCCATGGCCATGTGTGGACTGCAACTCCCATAATTCTCATATAGTTAATATTCTCATAAACTTAATCTCTAGAGAAATTTTTTTAAAAAAAATAATTAAGCATTAAAAGCTGTATTTTTCAGCTGGGTCTAGGCTGTTTCAATAATACATTTGTACTTTTGTATATCTGTACTTACGCTAGGACCTAATATTTCCAAGAAAGCACTGTCCATTTGCAGTTTACTATTATTATAGTATTTTTCTTTTTTAAGAGTCAGTTTGACTTAATGTAAACCATATAATTATTTTATTATCATATAACATTTATTTTATTTTCAATATTACTATATTATGATTTTTACATTATTTGATTTTCTACCTTTTCATGTCTTTTTTTTTTTGTAACGTGTTATACTGAAGAATATGAAGATACAGCGCCTGATAGCTTTGTGTGTTGCAGCCTCTCAGCGTAATTAGTAATATGGAAAGACTGGCATTCAAATTATTGTGTTGTCAAAAGGTGACATCTAGTAGAAGCTTAGTGTCTTTTATTCATTATGTTTAATAATGTTAGACAATGATTCTTAAAGGCATATTTTACGACTTACCTATGGGTATATGAAATTATATACACACGTCCAATGGGGCAGCTCTAGGTCTTTGGGGGCAATAGACAATACATTCAGATAGTCTCTCAAATCAAAACTGGCAGTGCAGGCACGGCGGGGAATTTCCCAGAGTTGGCTACCGGAACCGGAGTTGGCTTTGTTTATGTGTAGGTCTAGCTATGGATCAGGATGAGGCAGCCCTTAGTGGGTGGACAGTAGTCGGAGTGGAGTAGGCAAAACATGCATGGAAACCTAAAGAAACTGAGTTTGGGGGGGAGCAATGCTTTACCTGGAGACTGCAAGTCATACCTGAAAAGTTCCCAGGTATGAATACAGGTAGATCTACACATACATTGGAGGCAGTGGCTTCTAAGGGCCCTCCTGACCGAGTGGGGCCCTAAGTGGCCATTTAATCCACTTATATGGTAGCGTGCACGTGCATAATGGCCTATGTTTAAAAAAAGATACTTTTCTTATAATAATATTGTTTGCATAAACCCAAAAATTGTTGTTTGCTTGCCAGGGATATGTACAAAATATACTCTTATTTCCCTTAAATTTATATTTACCTTTTTGGCATGTTATTTGCTACTGGAAGTAATACTAAGGCTCGAAGCAAGGTGCTGAACTGCTGAACTGAGGAGAGTGGTTTCTTCTTGCCACTTGATTGAGTTTATTCAAGAACAGAACATACATTACATACAAGGTAAACTGCGACCCAGCGCAGAACACAAAACATCAGCGGCTTCACCAAGTGTACACAGCGATAACATTTGCTATCAATAATATGAACAGTCAATCGTGCAAAATACAAAGAAGCATCATGACATTCTGTAAAAAGCATTTAACAATTCCAGGGCTTTTTATATTGGCCATGGGGCCACAGGAAACACCCCAGAGGATTGAGGGGATCGGGAAACAAGGGATTAATTCTTCTCCTCTTTGAGACAATAATGATGTAATCTCTGAGCAAGACGACAATTTGCGGCAGTCTCGGACAGTGACCCTACACAGGATCAGAGAGTTCCTAGTAAGCCACAAAGGACCCATAACCCAACGCATTAGGCACCAAGCTTCTTCTGTGGCACCCTCCATGTGAGTTGTTGCCACTGCATATGGACTTTAATTGATACAACTACCCCTGAAGGGAGTCTGACATTGATCTCCTGTTGTGGACATCTACTAGTCAGTTGTACAACCCTAAGGGAATTTGAATCAACCTGGCTTATTTAAATTTCCTGTGTGCCCCTGTGTAAATCAACTCGGGGACATTACCCAAAAGCAGTAGTTCCTTAGCAAATGTTTCTTTCTCTGATCCGACCAACTGTTATCAGTTGTTGGTTACCTATTCTAAATTTTTGGGTTGATGCAGCATTATCTTATATTTCCCCAAGCAGTTCAACCTGCGCTAACTCAAGAGCCTCCAGGGTATTTGTGAAGCAGCTGGTGGAAGTTGAGGACTAAAGTGGGCAACCAATGTCTTAGACCATTCCATCTTTTTAGAGGCCTGAGTTGCCCTTAACTGCTTGTAACACTCCCTATTTATACATAACTTGAGCAAACTTTACCCATTATCTCAATACCTAATATATAAACAGACCGGGTTATCATTAACCCCTTTATTTCTTCAGCATCCTAAGCTACCTCCTATTTTTCTACCAAGATAAAAAAGCAGAGGAGAATAACCATCTCCCCTTGATTGCGGAAATGGGAACTCTTCCTCAAGGTGAAATTTCCAAAGCGCCTGAGTCACTTTCATTCAAGGAGACGAGCTTCATATCAACCCCCGCACCGCGCCTCTCTCCATGTGCCGTTCTCCTATTGCATTTAAATTTACTCCACTTTTCCTTCCTGACACCTGTTTAAATCAATATCTTCCTCTCCAGGTCGCGAGCCGAATGTGCCTGTGCTCTCTGCTCAGCGCGTCTCAAATCCACTAAAATCAACACAGTAATTGAAATATTTTCAAGCTGATTACACTGCAGCCCGAGGCTAGGCTGGTTGCTAAGGGTAAGCTCCCCGGTTGCTAGGGGGAGTAAATCATCTTGCATTATTTGATTTTTGTTATAGATATGAAACCGCTACTCCCTCGATTAAATGTCTCTCAGTCTAACACCTATGGGACCTGGGGAAAGGAAGAAAGAAAAGCATCAACCTTGACCCTGTCAAATAAATATCTCTAACTTTTCCTGTCCTCCGGCTTCAAACCCAAACATACCACCTTCTATTTCTCTCTCTGTGTGTATGTGTATATATATACTATATATATATATATATATATATATATATATCTGACCTAACTTTACACAATAGAAAAAAAAAAGAAGTGGAGGTGGAGATATGATTTTTGGTTCTCTTGGCTAAATTTGCAGATAGGACCTAATTTGCTCGGGAACACAGTACGGTGGGTGAGATGCCAAAGCTTAATAGTGATGGGTATTGATGCTCATCTGCTCAGTTGCCTGCAAAATTATCATCTCCTGACCACAGGATTAATCTTTAATCTTGGCTTCTCAAAGGATATTGCCAGTCAGTATTAAAAAATAGAATACGGAAGTCGTGTCAATTACCAGCCCACTGGAAGACCTGGCTTTCAGGATGATAATTAGAATGGTGCATAGTGATGCATAATGTAAGTTGATGTCATGTTTGTTGAAACCTTAGCAGGACTATGATCATCGATGACCAGGATTGAAACCTGGCGTACGAAGGGCCTTTGCAAACCAGACCCACAGTGCCGACTCTGTGACCCAAACCCAAGGTAGACCCTGAGTCGGAACTTAGCCAAGGAATATGCACGTATGCAGCGTTCTCACATACATCAAGAAGGACATGACCCAAGGCTGACATCTTGCGCCAATGTTTTAGCTAATCATCCCCAAAATTCCAGTTCACCAGACATTTAGGCAGGATTGGAAATATAAGAGGCAGTTAGAGAAATCATAAAAAAACAAAGAGTCTAATATGTCAGGAGATATAGTACTTTTAGTACAGGGGCAAAGGTAGCTACTATGTGACATTTCATTGACCTTCAAAATAGAACACCAGTAGGTACAGTTGTACTGTTTAGGAAGTTGGCTAATCATCCTACATATGATTATTATGGCTATTTATTTGGTAAAGATGACTCCTTTTTGGGCTTTCTGGGGTTTAATAGATTGGAAGCTTTCAAGACTAGCTAGGTCTCTTCTTGAGAGATATAATTTGTAGAACTCTATACCTTTATCTCTATTTGTCTGGTCCAATGTGAAGTAGGGCACCAGAAGTAACTGGGAATGGCGGGTTTTTGGGTCTCAGCTTGAAGCAGTCCTTGGTAATTTTAAAGACATGTGCGTGGTGGGAATTATCTATTTCAACAAATAAATGCATATGAAAATTAAATTAGCCAATTCCACAATGATAGGAACAGGACAAGACTGGGCTTGTGGAATCGATATACAGCCTCGAGTTTAAAGATGAGTTATTATTATCAATTCATGTATCCACAGCTGCTAATTTAAGTTACTTAAACTGTATTTCTATTTTTTTTCACAGCCCCTGTCCCAGCAGAAATGCTATTAATATATATTTTTTTAAATTAATGCTCACATTGCGAGGATAAAATGTAGAAGATCTTGTTTCTATTACCAAGTTTGCTTCCTAAATAATTGTTTCAGCTTTTGCTCATGGCAGGGTGCTCAGTGTTCAAACACTGGTGACATGCGAGAGATTTGGGATTTCTCTAATTAACAAGTAATTAACCAATTAACGCTGTTCTTCATATCCCTAAGCAAAATGTTTGGTTCTATAGCTGTCTAATATGTCATGTTAGCACTGGAGTACCAGTCTTACACACCTATTTTATAAAATTAGCTAACATTATGTTTATATACCATATGCATCTTAATTATTGCAATTAACTGCCTGGGGTAAATCGTCCTTTACCTTAAAGGTGCTATTCGGCTTACTCTGATGAATTTAAGACTCTGTAACTAAATGGAGCATTAGAAACATTATTTCTAGTACTGGTGAAAGCCAAAATCTTCCCAGAAATAATTATTTAATGTATTCAATTCTTTGCCTGCAAGCACTGATAGGTTGTTACCCTAAAAAACTATGGTTAAAATCATCTTATCTGATTAAACCAATGGAGGGTGGGGGTAAGGTTGTCCTTCTGATCACCAGCTCCCCTCAATGTCCCCTCTTTGGGGGATCCTAGGAGATCCGGTCCTCCCAATGGCCTTTTGGATGAAGTGAGAAGGAAAAGGGTTGCATATACGTTTTGGGAGTTGCCATATCAGAAGTTGAAAACTTAGGGCTTGATGATCCACTGTTGCTTTTCCTACGAAGAGTTTGTCATAAAGGTTGCAAACTCAAGTTCATTACTGGATGCTCTACAGCCTGAGCTTCAATTAAAAAAATATGCAGTTGTTGGTACTTTTGTACAGATGGAGAATGCCCCCCAATTTAGTTCTAGGCTACCATTGTGGGTAGGATTGGTCTAATATGCTGTTCAACATTTTTACACCGTAGTGCCACCAATGTGTTTTAAAACTTTCCTTAGTGAGGATTCACTGAAGGACGATCAAATACAATTCTGTCTGTTCTTGGTTGACTTTGTCACATCCTTTTGCATACACATCTTATCAGTGATGTATCCCTGTAGGGCTGCTGGTCCAGGGGGGCCGGTTACAAAATCAGGTTGAAGATTGTCCTCTCGGGCCGTCAAGCCCGCCAGCGTCGTACTGAACAAAGGGCTGGTTTATAAGGGAGATCTTTCATCTCCCCACCTGACCTACTGTATTTACACTATGGAGGCTGCAGGCTCAGCACACCCTCCATAGACTTCATTAAAAGGCACATAACGAAGGTTAAACTAAAAAAGACTTACCTCTTTGATCTTAGTACATGCTGTGAAAGTGTAAGAGTGTACTGTGAGGCAGCATGCGTGTCATTTATCAGCTGCTAGCCTTAAAGTGCCAGAGACGACTTTCCATCCCATCACGTAACATGGACTACATTAAATTACGCAACATCATATATTCAGGAACTTTTCTTGTAGTGTGTAACGTATTGTTAACGTTTTAAGATGGTTGGTGTGGCCTTTTCATTCAACACAATACATGTTTTCATTCCGGGAATCTCACTTTGAAATGTTGGAGCCTGACGACCGTTGGTTCCTGCAAGAAAATGAAGAATATAATAAAAATACAAGATTCTCTAGAACAGTGTGCTGCACTCCACGACATTGTGTTTGTTTAGACAGCAGTGTCTGTGTGCTTCACAAACTGTGTCTGAAGACAGTGGTAGTATTTCATCCTCTCTAAATTGTTTGAAGCTACCTACCTACTTGAAGAAGTTTCAGATCTCCTTAGGAAAGATATAACCGCCAGCTAGCTTTAACTACAGTTGTACCAAGATTCCATCTGTGAAACAGCAGGTGTGCTAGTGAGACCCTACCGTCCTGCTGGGATACTACCAGCTGTTTCCCAGGAATGTTTAGAAGCGCTAGAATATTAACAAACACTGCACCGGCCTGTCAATTGAATCACCACTGATTCTCTGAAATCAAGATAAGGAGAATGGAAATATTGCGTTTCGGCACTCTAGAATACGTTATACATCAGCTCATACTTGTACATTTCATAAGAGCCTGTGGATTTAGAGTGCAATTCTTTTTAGTGTACATAAAACCGATGTTGAGAGAGTTATCTTGATCATGGAGACAACATATAAAATTACAAACTTGCCAAAGTCACATGTTTGGATGAGAGGTAGGTAGAGGGCAACCCCCTACATGGATGTATTTATCGAGAGACACTAGAGCAATCCTGATGCAAACGCCCAAACCGGTATAAATGAGCAGGAATATTGTGTCCTAGAATGGAAAGGTGGAGACAGGGCAATATTTACACCAGGGAAGAAGAGGCAGACAGCACGGCTAAATGGTTCTCCTTTGAAACTCTGTCTCTTTGGGTCTATAGATGTCCTTAGGGTAGCAAACTATTGTCTTCATAAAAAATGTCCAAAGTAGGTACAAATAGAAATGGCTAGAGAAAGGGATAAAAGCAACAAGGCTACAATGGCAGCACCTACATTGACCCCCCCAAGACCTGCAAGGGGGGAGAACAAAAGTAGCCTACCTTGTGGGACATTTGGCAATAGGCAGCCCAGTTCTTTATCGGTGTCATCACCTCAACTTCTTTCTATGGCTCGACAGTTCCAATGACCAGTCAATAGCCAAAGTTATTTCATCTAATGGCCAGCAAAGAAGCAGCAAAAAAACCCATTTGTGCCATCAAAGACACGTACCTCTTGCCCTTTCTAGTAGACTTTTGTAAGTGTGTGTGAGGCGCTTCTAGCTTCGTTGATGAACAAGAGCAAATATGAGTGTGTTATAACTGTACCTACATTCCTCCTCTTGTCCTTCCACTACTTTTGAGTCCTTACGTACATTTTCATAATGGAATTCTGGTAGTATTACATTACCATTTAAGTAAAATTTTGATATTTAATCTTCATGTTTTATGCAGAAAAATTAAAGGATATGTATGCCGATATACGTAAAATGATATATGTGCTATATGGAAAGTGTTAATTTTTAGAGGTAAGAATTATATTATATATCAATGATTAATGTGTGATTAGTTGTATCTAGGGACATTCATGCTGAATCAAATATATATTTTATTTTAATATTATATATTCACTTCAACATGAATGTCTTTAGGATTTGGCAAATTGTACACTAGTACAAAATGAATCCCATTTGCCTACAAAATCACATTGCTATAGTGCAGATATTCAATTGCATAGGTTGCATAGGTTGACCATTACATTGAGTTAATGGCAGTGACCAGTTCAATCTCTGGTAGCAGGCATTACTTATGTGAAAGTTAGTTATTCTAGCCTACATGACAGCCCTAATTGTGGCAAGGAGCTCAGGCAATGAGATATGGCCACCTTGACCCTAGATTCTTTCCAGCTGGAAATAAAATACAAGGCAAATGTTCTCTACACAACAGAACCAACAAGGTAGATGTGATTAATGTTAAAAAGCCTAAGATTCTGTGCCTTAACCACATCAGTGAAGATTGTAAAGATGCCAACTTCTTCTGGGTCTATACCCTCTGAAGGGATATATATAACCTCTTCCTTTCCCTGCTGGGAAAACAAAGGGATGGACATATCTTCTTGGTCTTTCCCCCCATCAAAAGACTGAAGTCTTCAAGGGGATATGCTAGCCAAAATGTCACCCCACATTGCCCACCAAAGAGCTCTTCATGGACCCGGCTCCACTGTGGCATTTCAAGTGAACGTGTGTGAATTCTGTGTGAATTTACACAATCAATCCTTAAAAAACAAAAAGTGACACATGTGCACCCTCTCATGTTAGGTCTACCTGGACACCCACCACACCACGAGTGGTCTATAACTAGAGAAAAAATACATTTTTTTTCAGTAGCGAAAGAATGAAAAATTAGCCCTGTATTGTTCAACATGCATAAAATATTACTTTGCAATCAGCAGGTAATGGTTTTTGTTTTACCACCAGAGGAGAATAGTTGGAATGGGTTGAAAGTAAACAGTACGCGTTATAAATTGACTTACTGCGTGTTGGCAGGGGTCCTCTTATTGGCTTAAATAAGCCAATATAGGTTTTACAAGTCAAGGATAGAATAGGTTTAAATGTCTACTTACTTACTTGGAAGAGTGTACACTTGGCGCAAAGGGCAATAAATCTACCATGTTGCCTCGGGTTAAATTAATATTGGATATTGTACCAGAATTTAGATGAAAACCAAATTGGTTTCTTTCCTGATCAATATCCAACCAGGCAATGGAGCCAGTACTCTGCAGTTGTAGGTTCTATGTATGTTTTTTTTCTTCTTCTAGATGAATTGAAGAGGTGGGAATGCTGAGGGCAGAAATATCAATTATGTTCCACCAGTCTAGAGGACCGCACCTTCATAAATCCTGTTATGATTGCAGTGAAGCCGCATAAATGGTAGATGTGTTTCGACCCAGGAAATACTTTCTCATGTAGTTCTTTATTCAATTAAAGCCGCTATGAAAAATCAACACCAAAATACATGGTAAAAGATTATCGTTTTCATTTTTCAAGAAGCGGGACGTGGAAATAAGTGAGACAGTGAAGAATGGCTTTCTTTGTTCTAGCTCAGCGAATAATTTTAGAGGGATGCTTTCATGTTCATTTCCAATGAATGACTGAAGGCGAAGTGTTCCTAAAATTTTAGAAAAGCCCCAGTGGGGTGTGATGTGGCAGTGAAGTGAAAATGAACAATCACTCCATATTTTACCAAATGTACGTTACTTTTTTTTAACCATTTAAGCAGAGAGGTGAGTTATTAACTCCTTACACAATTACTTACCCCTAGAACATACAAGTAGTTACATTTCCTTGTCTCCTATCTCTAATTTTGCTGCCACATATTTAATGACCATATTACCCTTCTGCAATACTCATCCAACAATTTAAGACTCAGATGACTTTGTTGCATTCAAGTCTTAATTTGGGGGATTTTGTACTCTTTATGATATCACAGCAGTGAAAGAAAGAATAAAATGCCAAAGGCCACGAAAATAGGTAAATGCCTGGAAGCTGTGAAGTGTTTATCCTTTTAGTTGACTAGTTCTAGGCTTAGGGAGGCATTCTCAATGAGGTGTAACGTGCCACCCTCAAAGTGAGTGGTGATCTCCTCCTTGTACCATCGCTCTATGCTTTGCTCCACCATGACGTTGCTTGATGGGGCGCATCTTAACATTTTGTGCTAGGCTATCACATATGAGCCTTTTGTAAATTTCGATAATGATAGTATTGGGGGGACAGGACCGCAGGATAAATTCAGGAGAGTTGTTATTGCTCCTGGTCAGGCCAAGGGCAGAATCCAACATAAAGACAGAATGGCCTTAAAGTGTCTTCATCCAAAGTACAGCTATGCTTTGGAATTGCTATGTTTGGAGGGAGTATTTAAACTCCCCCTTTAACTGAATTATAACAAGGCGCAAGTACAGCTGCTTTCTGTTTTCAAACATATTAATTCACACGAGAGCAGCTCTCCGATCTGCAAAATGGAGTATTTGATGTGTATGCAAATTCAGAAGTACAAGGTTTTAATAAAACACAGCCTTGTACAGGGTCCTAGCTTGCAGTGTGAGAAAAGTCGCTTTGTGCTATAGACATCTATAATCCGTAGGCCAACTCCGTCGGAGGCTTTAGGCAGCGTAAGTCACTGATGCAGGAACTTAATGATATCCATGGATAGTTGCTGTATCCCAGGCTAAGGGATTTAGCCTGCAAATCTTAAGGGAATCTTACATCAACATCTTTAATAATCATATTTACATTTAAATACACCCTTAAGTGATGCAGTGTCATGTTTTGTTCCAACTTGTGCATTTTCATAGCTTGCAATTCCTTGCAACACCAACTATCATCTATAAATCTTACTTCTGTTTTAATGCAACTGTACTGGTAGTGATTAGTTGATGGTGTTATGAATACATATTATTATTGTTCCCTTTAATTTCTATAAAGTGGCAGTATATTTTAATATTAGGTGTATTATATAGATCATTGTTTATGCTGTATAAAGTAGCAATGTTATCTGTGTCCTGTAACAATATGGACAATGCCCAGGACATAAAGAAACAAGACATATGAAAGTTCTTTGTAGGTACTTCCATATGCATTGTTCAAACTAAAAATTAAATAATAAAAGAACAATCTTAACTTAGAGCGAAGCTGCAGCTTGCTATGCTCTCCATATTCTGAGGATTATGACCATTGATTGGCTACTTAAAGAAGTCAATCAGTGCGTTTGGGCTTTCCCCTCTCTCATATGACCGTATCAGTTCCAGTAGACTTTTCAAGAAGATCTGGCCTTCCCACAGGTATTTTAGTCATGAAAGAAAGGATGGGGTTGCATATGCTTTTGAAGATGAAGACTGGGGCCTCCAGTGTTTGCTGTGGCCCCTACAGGCACCAACACCTTTTTTCACAGTTTATTTTGTTTTCAATTTGTTTAATTTAAAAGGCTGCTTCTTGGCCTTTTGGCTGAGATCACGAGGACTTGCACCAAGATGATCAGAATCTCCTTTGGGCTGGGAAGGCAAGGAAGGGTCGCATATGCCTTTGGCCCCCGAGGATGAAGATCGGGGGATCTGGTTGCCATTTGCGGATTGAGAATTTTTTTTTCACAATTTTTCATTGTCCAGGCAAGCACTGACCTCGGGGCCATCAATAAAATAAATGGATTTTAAAAAAGAGAGTTGTAAGAAGGGGTAATGTGAAATGTGACAGTAGGTGTTCTGCCGATATTCCCCAAAGACTGTCTTGCTGTTTGCTGGTTCAAAAGACCAGTTAAGGAACCCACCCTTGTTTTCCTTGTACCTGACAATTACAGTTCTAAAGTGCCAGCTGTTCAGGTTGGCCTCCATTCTCTCAGTGGAAGGATCCTCTTTCGGAACGACGGTTAAACCTAACGATTATGTTCATTGTTTCCTTAATAACACAAAACCATTAAAGATTAAGATCAAATTACACAAGGCTGATGCCTGTTTGTTCATTTATTTCAGATGTTGTGGTATGAGAAGAAGGCCGTTGGACTGCTCCCGCTCGTGCCAAGGCGTATACAGTAAGGCTAGCTGATGTTATGCTAATCATAGTAAGTTAACTTTGTTAGTTTATAATGTTCTGTACTGGGCTGTTTACTGTGCTAGTGGAGTAACACAAAATCCCCCCCCCCTGCATCTGTCTATTACACTTTCCAAATGTGGGCTCAGCTGTTGCTGCGTTCCCTGTTACCAATTTGCTTGTGTTGAGCGGCAGAGCATGGCGATGTCCAACTACTGCTCTCTCCCACCAAGCAGGTAGCTAGGGAGGCAGAACATCAGGTGATGGCATCATAACTGTGTGCCCAAATCCCTAGGAAAGAACAGATGGGAGAAGAGAGACACAGCCCCTAAACTGAACCACTTGTGACCCAAACAGCCTTGCGGGGAGCATCTGAAGGCCTGGAGCTTCACTAAGGCTCAGGAGTCTATGTAACAACCTTGATAAGACACAATAGCACTAGGCAGTTTTCTCTTCATCCTCTGTCTCCCCTATGAAAGTCTTACTCTCCCCATGTCTACAGTTCCATCCACCTATCAGCCTATCCATGTACATTTCTTTATCCATAGTACACACTTTTCTTTTTTTTCCATTCACTTTAGTACTTGGCTGGTTTAAGTCATCATTACGTGTGTTTGCACTTCACTCCCTGTTCCCTGCTTGTTGCGTGTATGTAAGCATTTAATTATGTATGAAGGAAGATGTTTGGATAAGGGTTCCGTGAATCGGTTAGAAGTATGTTTATCTGTGTGATGTTTATCTCTCCAACAACATATTATGTCCTACTTACTAGGGGATTTTCAAAGAAAATTGGCACTGAAGGCCTCATTTGCATGTTGTGTGTTTGTATATTTTGCTTTATATGACTCCAGAGTGTGATTCACAAAAAGGCACAGAGAATTATAACACAACTAGCGATGATACAGTCATATGTCTTGTTGTGCCTTTTTTGCGATAATGGATGAAGCTATTCTGTAATGCATTGTTATTTTTTGGCTTAACATTTTGGGAATCAGAGAACACCCCAGACCACAAATCAAGTAAAGCATTGACTTAATGCGCGTCAGAAAATCCAAAAAGTATAAAACAAACAGGGAGCGCTAGATTATATGTAGGTGCAAAGACCCATCTGTTGCTATCAGTGCCTTAAAGATAAAGTAAACGGTACTGTATGGAAGGCATAGTAAGGACCTGAGAGAGGCTTGAGGAAGATGACAGCCCATATCATTGTCCTTGAAGATTCTTTTGCTATAAATGGCTTATGAACTACAAATAATATAAAATATAAGAGTTTCAGAGATGCGATTTACAAATTGTATTTTGCACTTTATAAGAAAGTCACCTAAATAATGTTTATGAATAAGTAGCCATTTTCTTCCTAGAACATGCGTTCCAACTTATGTTACAAATAGTAAGAAAATGTTGTTGATCACTTGATTACGCAATACAAGCACATATACTATACTTATATTTTATAATATTATATAATATACTTATATTTTACATTATGTACCCAAAAAGTTCTTCAGATGTCAACACGGTTCAGCTCCCATACCTATTCAACGTATGGACACAAGCCATAGAGCTTTGGCTACATACGAACGTATGTTTTCATGGCCTTCAGTTCTCTAAATAATTGAAGTTATTAAACTGGTTATTCTGCTAGTCCTTTATAAGTTAAGATTCTGGTATTGTCCAAGAACCCACAGACCAAACACTAAACATTCTATTTAATGCCAAAAGTCTTCCCTAAAACTTGGTTCAACTTGGGTGCTTGGACTGCTTAGTGTGGGGTCTTCAAGAAAATACCCAGAATTTCTCACTGACCCCCCCAGCCCACCTCTGTTTACTTCTACTCTTTGGTTCCAAGGACCCAGTAATGTATAGGGAAACAGACAGATGGCAGACAGGGTTACTGTTTTCCAACATGATGCATCTCTGAAATACCATTTTCCTTACCCTGTTTACTCCATTAAATGCCACAATCACAATATAAATAATTATCGAATGTACTGTAATAATTTAGGCTGAGGAATTTTCCAAGGAAAACAAAAAATGAACTTTCTGGACCTCATTATTATATATTGTTAAATGGACAGGGTGTGACAGCCTGACTCATAACGACATAATTAAAATGGTTACTGGCCGTCCGTCTTTGGCACAATATGCGAAAATGTCAAATTAATTTTATTTGGTGTCCACGGGCAAAGATATCAGAGTTATTAAGTGTTGTTTTTTTTATTAGTTTTCTCCATCTGTATGTTTATTGGGCATGCAAATCAGAGTTAAAGTTCTTTAAAGTGCATAGTAGAGTCTAAACAGATTCCAGCTTTATTTTGCATAACTTATTTTTCTAAAAAAAATACTTCAACAATTGTAAATTAGAGGCTTCTATCCCCTCTTTTCCCCTATAGCCCATACACCACAAATATAGTTTTAGATGCAAATTACAGATAACGTTATTTATTTCTCAATGTATGCATGTAAGGATGCAATGGTTTTAAAGAAACCAATCCACTTTTGAATTAAAAAACATTTGAATTATGTTTTTTTTAAATCTATGTCTGGTCTGGAAACTAAAAGTAAAAAAAAAACAAAAAGACATCTTTTTAAACCTTATTGCTAATATTCCCATATTTACAGCAGGACTAAATCCTGCAAATCCACAGTCCATGGAGATGTGAAACCACAAATGGTATAATGCACTTCCACTTAAATAGGAAACTTACGATAAATTAAACTCTTCCTAATTGGGATAAATTAGGATAAATACAGTTCTGTCGACCAGTTATTCTGATATTTGCAAAAGGGAAAAACACATAATGCGCACAAATAATTCTGGCATGTGACGCTTAAAATTCTAATTTCACTTTACAGTTCATTAGATGGTTCAAGGTGGCTAATTTAGTTAAAATGTTACTGTAAAGACAGACCAGAAATAGGCCACGTCTGGGAGTCGTAACCACCACTGCAGGAGCACCAGAGCTTTCCTGATCAGCGGTGGGGACAGTCGATGTCCATTTTCTTTCATTTCTGTTTATTTTGAATTGTTGTCATTTTATTTATATATTTTTTTCCCTTCAGCCCCGGACAGTGGATCAATCGCAGCAGGAGAAGTCGGGTACGGCGAATAACTTGACTGCAGCTTCTCCGGGACCCATTCATGGAACGTTCTTGAGGGCAGCGAACAGAATCAATAAGACGCCTCCGACCGCCTCTATTTACAAACTAGCTGCCTTCAGCAGCCAGGCTGTTTAAGCACTTCATTCCCATTCACGTAGGGCCATCTGCTTCATTTTGCTGTAAGTCTCTTCGAGGAAAAGGAAAAAAAAAAAAAACCTCAGCCTTGACAAGCTAGAGATATGTCAGTGCAGTTATCAGCAGAAAGCAACATCTGCCATGCCTGACACCCACTATTGTAGGCCTTTTAATCTGTCCCCCTCCTCCCTTTAACTGCAGAAAACAGCTCCCTATATTATATTTTGCCACTCAATTAGCACTATCATCCCGCTGAAATAGAGGCCAATTTACCTTTAATGACATCATTGTTAGGAGAGTGGCAGCGGCTGGTTGTTGGCTGTCATTGGTTTGCAGAAGGCAAGCTTGTCTCTCTCCAATAACCCCGGCTGAGGCAGGGAGAGGCTTGGTGGCCTATCACAGGGCAGCCTTCACCCCCCGACCACAGACATTGTTTCCGACAGTTCGCAGAAGCAGTGTGGCGGAAAATTGAGTCCAGATTCATTAGGTTTTTTCAGTGTGCTGCTCAAGTCAGTTAAATTGATACATTTCCTAACAAAATTGAAGTGCTTTGTGCTGCCAGCGGAAAGCCTGGTGACCCTGCTCAGCCCACTGAGCAGCCGAAACGAGTTGATGGATCCATTAGGCCTCTCAGAATGCTCTCCCCCTTCTCCTTCCATTCCTGAGTGACACTGTAAATCTGAGCCAATTTCACTCCCTAATCATCATTACAAAACACTCTACTGTTCATTTATTACTTTACAATTCTAATACTGAAGCGCAAATGGGTCAGCACACGAGGAGTCAATAGGCGCAGGCGAAAAAAAAAAGAGCTTTAAAGTGCCAGAGTCTATCCGGGACTACTAAATGGTCCCCAGGTCACCCGTGTCACTCCTATTTTTCCAATCCTTCTCTACTCGCTAAACAAACAAAACAAAAATGGATACAAATTCCAAACCGACCCCGTACCATTAACACTGCATCAATTCCAGGCCGTGACTCTATAAAAAAAATATCCATTTTTATAAAACTAAGTTTTATTGTGTTTTTTTTTCTGCTTCATCTCGTGTCTCGATCTTTTTTTCTGGAATCAACCTTTAAAGATGGAATGATTTTGAAATTTAAAAGATGCCAAAGCAGTTAATGACGGTTGCTATGGTCACTTTGGGGGCCTTAAGTTTCTAATGAGTTAAGATTGTGTTTCAGTCCTAATGCACCATAAAGTAGGCAAACATGGTGGATTTGTGTATGAAGCTAAAAAAAAACTACTTTTAACAGCATTGTATGTTTATAAAAAAATTACTGCTACACAGTGGCCTTTCAACATACCGCAGATACTTAATACCGATCAGATCACTGAAAAAACACATTTCGAAACCCTGTTGCAAATGTATTTGCTGCCATAATGCCCCATGTTGTATAACTCATTTTAACCCTTCCAGATGGTCATTATATTTTATAACTGTTATTTCGGTAATGGAATTAAGCCACAAGTTAAGTTTAAGGTGACCATACCAAAAATCAGCCTGAGATCAACTCACCTGGAACAGACAGCCCTCCAATAGCCAGCCCTATGGTGGATCTCTGGTTTTAGCTCACTTGTGTCATTACAGAGGAAAAATCTCCGCCAGTTTATCGGTCTGACCCGGCCACATGGACAGTCCAGAACCAAAATGCAAGGTTCCTCTGCATGAGAGAACCAAGAACCCCAGATGTATACTTGGACCTCCATGGTCCTCATCGGTGGGGTGGAGTTGGTATCTCTCTAGGCATATTATGAGTCTATTATGTTTTCCAAATGCAACATTTATTTTACACTAAATAAACTTGTATAAAGATGTTTAAATATAAAAAGAATAGATTTGTATTAAAATACCATCTTATGTGCAATGGTGTAATCTGGCTTCGGATGGTGGGCCCAAGCATTGGCATTAACAATGGAAAAAGAGGAAAGTTTGTTGAGACTTCTGCCCAGAATTCGCAGAGGGAAATGGAAGGAATGGGAGGAATGGGAAGAATGGGAGGAAGGGTTCATGGGGGGAGTTGCAGAGGGCTCCATTAGATGGGTCTGATAACAGGTAGTTTTAATAAATTATTTTAATTATTCCAAAATCCGTGAAGTTGACCATCCTGCTTTAACAAATATCCTGCATTCAGATTAAATTTGTTCTGATGGAACTCCAGTGAAATAAATAAAAACAAAAATGGTAACTATTACTATTTTTTTGTTTAAACAGTTACTACAAATTTCAAACACATGATCATATTTTTATTTTTTTTTCACAGTACAGTTTTAACTGGCTTTCATTAATATTCCTCTGGGAGATATTCTTTTCCATAAACCCCAGTGTCTGAAATATGTTGAAAACTTCACACACACCGAAACTGTGAATAAATAAAAGGGTTTCAATTTAAACTTGTAGAAAAAAAACATAAATAAAATTCTTCCATCTAAGATTAGGTAGCACGTCTTTTTTTTTTTTTTTAAATTTAAACTGGTTTCTAAGGACATACCTTCAGACATACCTTCCAAGAATCCCTGGTCAGAAGGGCCAGTCCCTTTTTTCCACTGAAATCCCTCTGACCCTCTTTTCTCACCTGATCTCCTTTCTTCATGGTATTATTTCATGGTATGAGTATATTGCAATATTCTGCTGCCAGTAATGTGTTTTTTTCACATTAAAAATCCATTTTTCTTATATAGATAGCTATCAATAGGTTACAAATCACATTTAGATTTGTATTTACCTTTACATAGAAACATAGAATATAAGACCCATTCGGACCATCTATTCTGCCAATCTAAAGACTCCTATCTACCTATCTCACGTATGTTTAAACTCCTTCACTATACCCTTCCTACTGGGCGGCTGTTCCACTTACCTACCATCGTCCACTTATCTACCGCTTTTTAAGCTCAAATTTCATTTGTAATCATCCAAAATTAGATGACATATTTTGTTTTGGTCATTTACTATCTTCTTTCGACGGTATAAAAAACTTCTATCATTGAAAGTAATGAACCTAACCTCACCTTCTATCTGATCAAAGAAAGCTTGGCAGGTGTTTACACACAAATTGAGAAGAACATAAAACGTTCCAACTTTTTTTTTTTTTTTTTAAAGTTATTTAGGAGCTGTAAAGTATATTTGAATAAAACGAGTGAATATTTTCCCGTAATCCCGCGGCTGGATCGACATTGAGCTGTTTTGTTTTGCACCACGAATATATGGCATTGCTTTGATACTTCAGCCGAAGTGATGATGTGTTTATTGATTTTAGTGGCATGGTGCAAGTGCTGAGGCTTGATAGACAATATAAAAGATTCCTGCTACTTTATAGAGGTTTGTGACACTCATCTGGTAACAGACGGAAAGTGTTTTACAGGTGTTAATGGCAAGACTGCTGAAGTTGTGTTCTATCTTATTTACGATCCGTTCGAAGGGAGGGTAGTCTTATGTTTTTTTTTTAAGTTTAACTCTTTGAGAGCCAAAGATGAGAACTGCACTATTTGACGTAACCCGGGAATTGAAAAGGTTAACGGGCCCTCTCTTTCCTTGTTCGCAATTATTTTCCTTGAGAACACAAATGAAACACAATAGGAAATAAAACAAAAAAATAATAATGATAATATTACATTGTACCACGCAAGACAGGGTGGAAACAACTAGGAAATTATTAAGCTCTTCTAAATTGTGCTAAAACTGCCTTTGCCGTTCAAGACACTCCCTTGTTGTCTAGGGGCTGAAGTCATCTCAAACGCAGGGTATCAGCTCATGCGCAGCCGGTTCCTGGGCACACAAGCCTATGTAATATGGAGGAAGAGAAAAGGGAGGCCAGTGAAGAAAACAGTTCTCCATATCGCTCTTGCTACAATCAACTCAGCCTCACCCAAGCAGTCATCGTCTACTGTCCCTCTTCCTCATCAACTAGATTAAAATAGATTAGGATACGGAGGGAGTAAAGATGGCCGCCCCCATGGTATACATGTAAAGCAGGTTTCTAGGATCGATATATTGCTTATTTTAATCTCTAAGCAGCAATACTTGCATTTATTTAGTATCCTGAGTGGAAAAATAGGAAACACGCCATGTCTTTTATAACTCTTGTCCTTATTGTACGAGACTCTCCCCAGGTTTAAGGCCTGTATAATTTTCTGCCCCAACGTTCCTACTACAAGCTGTTTTGTGAATGAAAGCCCCATAGCTGAAATATGCCTATTCTTTGTAGGTTCTTATGCATACCTGGGAACTCTTTGAGTTTTGCCCGAAGACTCCGGGAGAAGCGCCGCTTCTCCAGGTCATGCCTGGGCGAGCACTCCCTTTTCGGGATGCTGGGAGTGGTTCCACTGACGTTGTTGGGTGGTCCCGCTAATGTTGCGTGGGGCTAGCTAAAGCCTGGAAATTCCCAGGTATGTTAATAATATGCAATTTGGGTGACAAAAAAGGATTGCGTGTTTGCTCACTACCCTTTCCAAAGAACTCTTTTAACTATGTTTCTGTCCTTACCTCAAAATTCTTAAAGAATGTTGAGATAATAAAAAAAATCAAGGAATAAGACATGGATCTTTCAATGCAGATGTAATGTTTTCTAACATTTCCTCATTGTTAAGGCTCAAAAATCATACAGAACCGACCATAAACGTCAGTTTATGGTTTTTCCTCTGTAAAAGATGGCGAGTTAATTGTATTCATATACAACACATGACAGGTGGGTATATACATATGTGACTTTTTTTTAAGTTACTGTGTGCAAAAGAAGGGCCCTGTGGGATCTGTAAAATTTTAAAATGGACAAATTAACCCCCGTGGACTCAAAAACACTTGTTTACACAGCAAAGAAGAACAAAGATTAAGATTTATGGTACTACTAAAGGAACTTCTCACCTACTTCTCACATGGAAGGCAAAAGAAAGCAATATTTCCCAATGAAAGGATACAGAAAAGCTCTTAAGGAATCAATACCCTTATTTAGTCAATAAACTCGCAAAACATCCCCTCTGGGACATGGAATGAAGAAAAAAGGGTCTGTTTGCTACAATATCTCTTAAATGCGGGTATCAACTTGAGCCACGAACTGTAGGAAAATACACCGGTGGAAAATATTAATTTTCCTTAAAAACGTTATGTTTTTTTTTAATCAAGTTCTTCTTCTTTCGTTTTTTTGTAACGAGTTAACGGTGATTAGCCACATTGGTAGGACTGTCTTAGAAAATTAGGGACTGTTGTTATTTGGAGAAGAGTTACTTCACATGACCAGGGACCATACCTGGGAACTCTCCCGGTTTCGCACGGAGACACTGGGCGCTGCTTCCCTAGGTCTGACACTTTTTAAACGTCAATGCAATAGATATTGGATTGGATATTATATTTATTTTGAAAAAAAAGTTGAAACACATATATTTATGTAAAAAAAAGAAAAAAAACGTGTGTTTTTAAATAAGGAGGATGATAGTCCTGGGCCAAGTAATGTTTGATGTCTTAGTAGAAGACATTACATGGACTAAATGGGCAGATTTACTTATATTTTAAATTCTCTGTTTTTATTATTATCTGTTTTATATGTATGATGCCCTCCTTTAATTCTGGATTTCTACATGATGGACCTTTCTTATTAGTATCATTATGATTATATTATATATATATATATATATATATATAGATATATATATACCGGTATATAATCTATAATGTGGCTATTCATATGGATTATATACATATAATATATATGGTATATATATATATATTATAACTCATAAGTAAATATAATATAACTGAATATTACCTTTTTTGTTTACAGCCCAGAATGCTCCATAACATCAGCGTATGTACGTCTGTAAAACAAAAAACAAAGAAAATTACCAAACACCCTCGGAACGTATCTGATACTGAAATACTTGAAATTGGATATTTTGCCAATTAAAGAGGAAAGTATTTCCGTAGAGCCAGCATGTGGGTGAAATACACAATTTTAAGGTGTTTGAGGGATGAAAAGCCTATCTTATATGTTCGATATATTACATTTTAATAGAACAGGGCTACCTCCATCCTCACAAACTCCCTCAATATATATATACTATTTATGGTGGTAACATACCGCAATGAATTAGCTCTTCGGCTTGTGAAATTATTCACCGGTCATTTTCTTATCTCCTTCACTGCAAGAACAGGGGGAACGGAAAAAATATATACATGTTGTGAAAATAATTTTCCAGTGGTCGGAAAAGATCTTTCAAACGTACTTATTATCCGTGGAGAGACTGAGCTCCTGAAATATAAGTGGATTTACAATGGAAGGTGATAGAAAGAGACACAGGTCTTTAAACTAGGTTTTTTCCATTAAATCCACCTTAGGTCTTTTATAAGTATTTGTTTTTCAGTGCAAATGTGAGACGCTCTTCTAAAGAAAGATATTAATAGCATGTGTATTATGTGCCGTATATTTCAGTAACCCAGGAAATTATCTCCAGTGCTGAATTTTATCACATCATACCTGATATATATGGTAGAAGGACATCAGTGAAGGCAAGAAGTTAGGGGATAATACGAGACCTTGGTGTGTGGGTCTTTTATGTTAAATAGTAGCACCTGCCCCTAGCTAGGGTATCCAATTAGTGCCACTCCCCCCCCCCCATTGCCTGTACCATCCATCAAACCTAATTCATAAAACAGAATTTCAACCTTGTAACAGAACCCTGTCTCTTGTAAATAGCCAACTTGTGCATATGAAACATCAACTTTAAGATTAACCTTCAATAGCATTGACCTTAAAAGCTTTCATTTGTTAAAATAAAAGATATAACAAATATTTGGTTCATTTGTTGTGGAATGGAATAAATAAAAATAAAAGTACAGCACCAATAGTTTTTGTTTTTTAAAAAAGTGATTAGATTTAGAACCTACACACTTGTTCTCGGATCACCATGCCTAGGAACTTTATAAGTTAGATGACCTTGAGACTCTACCCTCTTATTATATATTTGACGTATTAGCCTGTTGTTAGTATAGTATTAGCCAATTACCATAATTCTATTTAGTGACTTCAATGTTGGCAACCAAGTGTTCAGATAACATTCCTTGACTGGCACTTGTTAGGACGGCAAGATATTTTTGAATGGTCACCTGCATTTAAGCAGGGATTTCATCTGTAAGAAAACCACCAGTTGAGGCTCTCAACTATCATTAAATTGACTGAGTGAGCTGCCCCTGAGAATCTACCCTTTCAACATGAGTTGAGATTGGGGTAAAAACCCAGCTTGGACCATATTTCATACTTAGCGTTCACTTGGACTGGCCAGCAATAATGCCCCCATCTTCCCATTTGGTCCAGAGGGGTCTCTATTGAAGCATTTGTATTGACTGATGAGTTAATTGAACCTGCAAATCCTCAAACCATAGAGGAAAGTACTTGTATTGGTTAATTTGAACCATATTACACTCTTTTCCAACATCCTTGATTTGGTTGCCTATGCTCCAGTGACCGACCTGACCAAGTTCTCAATGCAGCCTTTATACGAGTAGCAGAAACTAAACACATATAGTCCCGTAAAATACGCAGGTGACGGAGGCTCTGGAGGTAAATGTTGGTACCTGAGCATGGTTTGTTTTAATTCAAACTATATTTAGCTAGATGCCTGTGCCAAAATGAAACGTATTATTAAAATATAACACCTAGAACCTGTATAAAAGATGCTGCCTTCATGTGGTACGTTGATTGCTTTTCCGATTATTTAAAGTTCAGGGTTTCTTCTTTAATCTTCAATGTCCTTGGAATTTCTCCATGTCCGCTTATTATTTCTCCAACCTGGTTGATAATGATCCGAGAGATAATTCCGTATGACAAACCTCTATACGATTACATAGCAGACCAAACAAGTGTCAAGAGTAGACCAATTTGTGTCGCTGCAGGAAATGAATCCAAAAATTGGGAAAACAAGAGGTTATTCCCTTTCCGTATGAACAATAAATCGACTCTCTTCTTATTTTTTGAAAATTTATTAAAAAGGCAATTTGACCTAAAAATCCTTTAGCGTTTCCAGTATTACCGTAAATAGAGACTGACAGTTTATTTTCATGGCCCGGATGAAGAAAAAATTGAGAAGGAAAAAAAAAAAACCACACTTGAAATAAATTCTTCTGGGCTCATGACAGAGTACAGACAAGCAGTTTGATAGTTCGTGGCAATCTCTCCTACCTGTCACAGTCTGTGATCTTCCCTCTTACAAATACAAACACTCTGATTTCTTATCAAATGTAAAACCAACACAGCTCCTTCTCAAATGGTTACCACAACCATGAAATTGACATTGTGAATCACATGTGACAATGGATTGTCTGCTTTGTAATTGATCGGCGCTTAAAAGAAGGACCGGCGAGATACCGGCTGAACGCCAATCTTTCTCTCTCTCCGTAAGTCACCTTAGTGTTAAGCGGTATTCTCCAAATTGGTACAAATTACTGAGAACTGTAAAAAAAAAATACTTGATTTGTAGATTTTTTTCTTCTGAGACCTGCTTAACAGGCAATTTCCATTTTTAAAGCGGACCCATCCCCTAAACAACTTTATCTTAATAAACACAGCTCATGTTGTCTATATCTTCTCGAATATTTTTGCATTTTTATTAGATATTTTACAACACGTTGGAACATATTTACCCACCATGCTGACGCGGTTAACTGTTTGTAAGTCAGCATAAAATGCATAATGCATAAATGCCCCAAACAACGAGTTTCATGGTGGATAAGTTGACATAACACGTGTCTGTGGGTTTGTTTTTAAGGGTTTGGACAGGAGGACATTGTGTGTTGGTGGTTGTTTATCCAAGGCAATGTCTTCACAGGCCACCACAGCAGTTACTATACATTGGCAAGTCCTATTTCATGGTTACATAGGAAGAAAATTGCATTGCAGGTCCGTTTAATGTAGGAAGAGCATGACATAATCAATAGGTTTTATATGAGTGAACATATGAGTGACTCTTTTGGTGGGTAGAACAAGACCATGGATCTGAATAGACATTCCGTGAAGAATGTTGAGAACATGCATTGGTATGAGTTTTTGAACCTGTTATGGGAATCACTGCTCTGGTTTTCTTAGCTATACATCACTGGAAGCTTGGAACTGATATATTACGTAGCCTCAAGTTTACTAATACGAGATTGTAACTTATAACTTATTTCCCTGAATATGTTCTCTTCCTTCCCTACTTGTCTCTTTGTCTTCTCTGTGAATTCTGATTGGCCAGCACACATTGTTGACATCATTCAGAAAAAAAACTAATGTGCTTGACCTCATCTTTATAAGTCTACAGAAGGTTAATACTTAGACCTTTCCATGATTAATAAAGAAGCAATCCGAGAGGTTATGGCTTTTGCCAATGTTCTTGACACTAGTTCTGATTAGTTTCCATTAAGTGATAAACATTCCTCTTGCGCATATTATTCAAGCTCCCCCCTCCGTCTTATAGAATAGTGGAATAATTAATAAATATCAATTTTAGCCATTTTTCCGACCTTTATTTGTGAATCTCTGGGCTGGGAATAACCGTCAGTGTCTTATCCAGCCTAATCACTGTTTAGTAAAAGAGATTATTTTGATGTATAGTCATAAAGCCTCTTCATTTATCCTGCTTTTAGCCAAAGGTTAAGCACCTGGGCCTGGTAGTGCAAGCTAAAGCTATGGAGTCCCAACTGGAAAGCTTTAGGTCACGTACAATTATCTATAACAGATTGAAATTAGCCAAAACACCCACAATTGTTTTGAACTGGGTTTAGTTTAAAATAATAAGACGGTAATGTAATCAGAGATAGCTAATCTATACTCCTGAGTCATTCCATCCTCTTACGCTCTCTGGAGACGCAGGTGATGCAAGTAATTGTGGATCTTACATCGCTGTAAACATTGTTGTTTTTGCTAAACTGATAAAAAAGGTTTGCAAACGTACAACAATTAATGTCAGCGTTAAACATACAAACTTGTTTTTATTTTTAGAGGGTGAAGTTCATCCACATATTAGCTGATTGTGCAGCTAATGCAAGACTTCTTCTGTTCTACAATTGAGTTATGTACCACCTGTAGTTCCTAAGGAACACTTTTTTTAAAAAAAAATTGAAGGCAATTTAACATCTTCTGCCATTGGGAAAGGTATTGCTCACAATGGGATGTACAGCTTTATTTTCTCTCCATTTTTTCATTGGGGGGGCCTTCCAGAGCATTCAGCCACTTTGAAATTGGCTGCGGTGACATCAAAGTTATTTAGGGGTGCACGTTGCCCATATGATACAGGTAGCAGGGCCAGTGAGAGACGTTAAAGATCTCCCTCAGACTCAGCTTCAGTGCGAAGAGTGCAAAGAAAATTTTCCTTTGTCGTCACAGACCTGTGCTTGCCGGCGCCTTTGCTCTGCGCCTTTGCTCTGCAAGCCATCATCTGAGGTCGAGCCCTGGGATATGACGTCATATATTGGCACACAGTTCTATGAGGCTAATGGCAGAGAGAAGGGAAGTGGAACATGCAAGTCTGTGCGACAAAGGCACCCCCCCCCACGAATCTGATGAAAACGAAGAAAAAGATCGGAACTTTCTTTCAAAATTTGTGGGCCCTATTACTCGCATCCTCGCACACTCATTCTCGTTCTCTCTCTCTTTCATGCTCTCTAAATGTTTCCCTACCTTCTCTGCTGACCACTTTCGCTTCTGACGACCACTTCCGCTTCTGCATCTTCTCTCTGCATCTCCTTGGACATAATCGACAATGTCTGCCAATATGAAGGCACGTCTGGTGGCATCATCTCCCTGATCAGTTTAAATCTCCATTTCCTGCAGATGATGCGCACTTTTTCCAGTCCTGGACTGGACTTTGAAAACCTGGTATAGACTTCTAGTCTTTATATGTTCCACCCCAGAGACACATAAACACACTGCACAAAAGCATCTCCTTCGGGCTGTATAGGATGTCTATATAAATATATATACATAACATGTATGGTGACATGACCCTTTGGGTGGGATTCTAAAAACCCAAAGCTGCTCCCGTAGGATATACCATGGAATCCTCATGGCTTCACCTGCTTCCACTGTAACTCCCAGAGGAGCAGAAAAAAAGTGTCAAAGCAGCGAAAACCGCTCTCTGCTGTCAGTCTGTGCTCCACTTTCCATGAAACTGAGCACGCTCTGTCTACTGACATGACTCCTTTTTCAGGAATACAAGGTGTAAAGTCGCATGTCTTATTATCTCCTGCCCCTGCTGTTGTTATCATAATTGCCAACTGTGTACTTTAACAGTCTGAAGAGTCCAAACACGTTAGTAACTTTAGTAACACGGAATATGTGATTGGTGAGCCAAAATGAAGCATGGAAACACTGAGAACATGATGAGTGCGATGAGTGATGAGTCGCAGTTCCGTGTCTAATTAATCACATGTGAGGCTTTGCCTTTTATAACCTGGTCTTTACGCACTATGATTGGAAAATTCTGACTCTACTCTTTTGCCAGAATTCTACTCTCTTGCCTTATCCTCCGGTACCTCTACTTAACCTCAAAGACCCACCAACTGTACCCAGGGGCCGCAGGCGAAGAGTCAGATCCCATAACTTCTCTACCCTACAACTAATGGAATTTTTTCTACAGATAAGACTATTCCATGGTTGCTATGGCGATAAGACTATTATCTAACGAGCATAACTCTCTTCCATTTGCTTACAGTAGCATCTGTGGCATATTATCAGCACCGCGGACGCAACTCGCTGATTGTCCCTTTAATGTCTGCGATGCTAGCACACAAGAAGACTAAGCGGTGACCTTGGGGCCCTTTTGTTGTTGGGCCCTGTGACAGAATGACCTGTCATACAAGGCCCCAAGGTAGTCGGAGATGGCTCCAGCCTGGCTGCCAAACAGGCAGGAACTCCATTGTTTAATTAATCCCATCAATAGGATTGCTGATTGGGGATTAAAGGTTGGGCTGTATGCATGTATCTGTTAATTTATGTTAATGAAGTTCTGTGGCTATATCAGTCTATGTTTTACTACAATAAACTGTTCATTCCTGCTGTACTCAGTTCAAGGTAGTTGTGTCTACTTATTGGGTACACATAGCAGGGTTCCAAGGTGCGCATGCTGACTGGTGCTGGAAGTGATTCCGGGGACAACAGGAGGATACATGTGGGTGATCTCTGGGAGTTACTACAGCTCTCTTGGTGAACCCGTTACATTGGTGGCAGCGGTGGGAATTGCCTCCTAGTCTAAGGGACACGTCCTTGCAACAGGATCTATCTCCAGGAAAGAGAATGGAAGTCAGCTACGCAGAGCTGATCAAGAGGAATTGTAAACGCCTGAAGCTCTGGAGGGATGTTCTCCACTTGGAAATTAAGTACAAGGGGAAAAGCCTCCCAACCTTTGAGGAAAGGGTTTGGCTCCAGCGGAAGTTGCGGATGCCGTTCTTGGGGAAGCAGCCCAAAGAGGAATGGGTGGCTGAGCTGGAGGTGCTGGTCCAGACAGAGCTGAGGTTGGACGATGGATATCGGGCTCTGCGGTGGTACGCAGCACAGATGTGCCTGGGGCTGGAGGATAAAGGTCCCACAGAGGGCTGTGGCTTCGGCGGCCCGGGATTATTATTGGAAATTATAGAAAAGGATCCCGACTTCGGTAGTGCATCGGAGTGTCGGGAGGAAGACATCCAGGAGCGAAGGGAGGAGGATATCCCATACGTGCCTAAACTGTGGGCTGACCTGGATTATTTGGTCACACAAGAATGGGAACTGGAACAGGCATATCAAGAGTTATTTGACCATGTGCAACAGTATGCCCCAGTGACCATGGATTTCATTGATTTTACTGCGTGGTCACCTGAGGATGTTGACCCAGAAGGGGTGGATGGGACTGATTCACAGGGTTACTGGACAGCTAACCCAGATCCGATAGCGGAACTATGTGATTGTACACCACAACCAGATCCAGAGACTGTGGATTTAATTGATTTTACATCTGAGGATGTTGGTCCGGGAGGGCTTGCAATTGGCTTCCCTTCCCAGCAAAAGGAAGAAGGTTTTGTGGGTGTAGTAGCTGGCACTGCAGTCTCCACAAGCACCCACCCAGCAGAAGAGCTGCCATCGGGGCAGAGTGCCGCTGGCATCTGCCTGCTCCTTTCCCTGTTTCCCGAGCCTGACCACAGCAACCTTGTAGGGTCCAGTCAGGCAGCCCCAGAGACTGTGGTAGTTGATAGGGCTGCGGTTTCCACACCTGGGTCCCCGGAATGTTTGGCAGTTGGCCAAGATCCCCGCTCCCCAGCAGAAGCGCTGGCAACAGGGCAGAGTGCTGCTGTTCTCTGCCCACCCCTCCCCCTTGTTCCTGAGTCTGACCATGACGCTCCCGCAGTGCTCGCTCAGACCAACCCAGCTGAAATACTGGCAACAGGAGAGAGGCAGGACGGCCCCTCTCTACCAGCACTGGAGGTGCCCGCAAACCCTATAAAAGAGATTTCGCCAGGTCAGAGTGCAGCTGGCCTCTGCCCTCCCTCATCAGACGTCCCTCCACTAGAGGATGGTACGAAACCAGCACTGGGGGACAGGTATCCCATACAGGTGGATGAGACTGTGGTTGCCACCTGTGGTCCCCAGAATTGCTGGGCAGCTGGCTCGGATCCCCAACCCTTGATTGAAGGGGCCCCCGCCACCCTGTCATCTCCGCAGCGGCTGAGAAGACTCCAGAGAGAAGGTGCAGTTGGCAATTCTCTCCAGCGGCAGTTATATTTTTCGGGAGAGGCAGAGGGCAGGCGGGTGAGTACTGCTCTTTTGTTAAATTGTTTTGAGGAGTACCAATTTGTGGCTGGCAGTGATGGTCCAGACATACAGACTGACTTCAGAGTCAAACAGGGTGGGGTCTTATCAGACGTCAGTCTCCCCCAGAAAAAGGAGATATGTGATGGAGTGTGTGACGGAACTGTCCATCACTGGGGCCCCTGGAGAGGACTGAAAGCAAGCCTGCTACCCGCAGATTATGGACCCTGTCTCCCTGCCTTTTGCCAGCCCCCTGCATCCACAACTCCAGGACCGACGGAGCTGTGCTGTCGGACTGAACTGGATGCAGACCC